>PVKM010002040.1:24807-69234 GCA_004027735.1 Carollia perspicillata | reverse complement strand
TCTGAGGAGACGGTAAACTCACCAGTTTTCCTGATGATACTGAAGCCTTTACTACTATTTCTTTAGAAAGGGTTAAACGTATAAACCCTTTCTACGTAGTATGTATCTCAGGAAGCTAATCTACATCAATCCAACAATGGCCGTGATTCATTGCTGTGATGCTAAAACACACATCTTGTTATTCATAGTCCTTTTAAAAGATGAATAAGCACTCATTAATCTTCTCAATTATAACTATATCAATTGCATGATGCCAGTTTTCTTTGAGAATGCGATTTAGTGTAATGTTCTAGGCTGGCAGAGTCCGTGGTTCACCACAATGTACTTAGTTAGTCATTTCTATTAAACAATTTATTACTGGCATCCTGGAGACCTGGTCAATTAAAGATTTTTCAGTGTTAGGCATCTTCTTTTCCCATGGAAAAGAAAAAAAAATCCCATTAGACAAGACATTTTAATTAAAAGCTATTAAATACCAATTTCTTCTAACTAAATCAATCATTTCTAGAAAAAATATTTATTAAGGGATGAGTTCTTAACTTGAAATGAAGCTATATTCAGCTACTAATCACTGTTTAACTTCACTAAAAAACATCTACCTCCATAGTATATTCTGAATCAATGCTACTTTTTGTTTTGTTTTTTAATATTTTATTTATTTATCTTTAGAAGGGAAGGGAAGGACAGAGGGAAAGAAATATCAATGCATGGTTGCCTCTCATGCGTCCCCTGCTGGGAACTGGCCTGCAACCCAGGCATGTGCCCTGACTGGGAATCGTACCGCAATTGTTCGGTTTGCAGGCCTGCGCTCAATCCACTGAGCTACACCAGCCAGGGCAGTTCTGTTTTGTTTTAAACACCTGTGATACTGCTAGCAACAATCATCAACCAAATTTGTTTAGTGACTTTTACAATTAATTATTGCACCTCCCCCACCCCAGTTTTCTATCCAGAAACTAGTGGGACATTTCTATTGCTTTTGCATTTCATTCCAAAATTCTAACTCATGGGATGTTGAGGCAGGTCCATGATGGATATTTAACTCGAACTGGAAATGGAGGTGGGAAGGGAGTTTGGATTGGAAGTAAAAACATGGAGCTTCAATTGCTTTTGTGTTAACTTCTCCATTAATTAAAGTCAGCCTGTGTCTATGAATTCATTTCCCCATTACAAGTGGTAGGAATGGTACAAGACAGAAATCAGTGTAAATCCCATGCAAATGACTTTTATTGAACATGTACTGTGCACATTTCAGGGGCTGTATTCTACCTAAATAATGCAGGAGCATGTGATGCCTGCCCAATTCCACACAATGTTGCAACCCCAGTTAATGTTTCATCTTTAAAGAGAGAGCTCTGCATCCTTTTGGCAGCTGATGAGTTCAGATAGAAAACATGCCAGCAGTGTGGACCGATGCATTATCACACACACACCCCTGCCTCCTCATATGCCATAACATTGGCAAGCAGAGCCCAGAGCTCTTTAAGAACAAGAAGCTCATAAATAACGGTTGAATCACACAAGGGATAATTAAATGAGGCAACTGAATGCCAATGGACTCCCCAGCAGAAAATACTCCAGTGAGAATCATTCTTGCGTCTCCTTCCTTTCTTTTTTTTCTTTCTCGGTTTTAGTTCTAACAGTTCATTACTACTGATACTTTCCAAATGAGTTTTTTTTTTTTAATTTTCAAACTCTGCAAAACATTTCAGGCAATTTTACATTTAGGAATATGTCTTCAACATATATAAACATACAGACATATTCTTATTTTATGTTTTTTTATCCTTAATCTCCTCATTCTAATGACATATACCAGTTTGAAAAACCAACCACAGATAACACTCTTGAAAAGCAAAAGGAGAAAATTCCATAATGTGCAGAATCTCACTGAGCTGCATGTCCTACAATGTGAGTGGAATTCATTCATTCTTTTCATTTAGGATAAGTACACATCGGTGTTACAGCTGCCTCCTCATTCTTAAAAAAATGAGATTCACAATATACTTCAATGTTTTTTTACCAACCTCCTCTGAATTCTTTTCAGAAATGCTTAATGTTTCTGGTTTGACAGATTTGCGCTCAGGGTTGAGAAGGTATTTTTAGTATCCCAAGTATTTTAAAGGCTCGAAAAAATCTAGCTCTGGTTTGCTTGTTTATGAAATACTTTTAGCAGACAATTACAGTTGGTTTAATATGCATTTATTGCTGTCTGAGGGAAAAGTGCCTTCAGCTTTTTTGGCAAAATAAGCAGAAATATGCATTCTGCTCCACTGAGGACACCAGAATGGGGCATGTTCACTGCCCAAGGAGTCTTGCAACAACAAAAGGAAGGAACTAAACTGAGAATGGAGGTAAGACTAGCTTAGTTCTACTCGTTGATCAATACAAGGAGTCTGAGGCCCCCATCCTGACCCATCTGAATTAGTAGCAGCAAGAGGATCTTGCATAGCAATGCAACGTTGCACCTCACTCTCAGGCAGGGCTCTGAAAAGTTACATGAAAATCTACTGTGTCACTTTGGTCAGGCATCCAATATTTATTTAACACTTATAATGTGCCAGGACCTGTAGGCAGCTCAGGAGCTAAAACGGTAAACAGAATGAAACTTGTCACTACTCCCTTGGTAATTAGTATCCATCATGGAGAACAGACATAAAGAAATAATTAAAAGATCAAATATATCCTTGACATGCCACACTATCACTTATACATTTATTACAGACTGAACATAAATCTAACTATGATGAAACACCAGATAAAACCAAAATGATATCAGTTTCATTTAAAATGAAAAAATGAACCATATTCTTAAATAATATTGATTTCTTGATAGACAAAAGAAAAGCTGTGAATATTTTCTAAATTAAAGAAGACTAAGGAGAATTAAGTGACCCTGGACTATATCCTGTCCTGGTAGGCAAATGAACAAAATGGTATGTAGGTGGAAGAATGGAAAAACCTCAGATTTCCACCATATATACAGGGAAAAACATAGCTCTTCCCTACTGTGTCTTTCTTTCCTGTTCGCTTCCTTTACTATTCATACAAAACGCTTCTTGTTGGTCACCAAATGTATGACGGTTTTCCCCCACACCATCAATCAATTCTTGGACATCAGCAGGGTGTCCAAGAATTCAAGGAAATTCTGACACTATCTACCCAGAGTACACATCAGATTCCACAGGTTCAGGGCTCAGTCCAAGACTGGCCAAATTCCACCCCCAACACACACTCATACACTCACACTTCAGACCCATGTGGCAAGCCGAGGTTATCATCACCTGTGCCTCTGACCAACCAGCTATAGATTGGGGGTTCCAACAACCCCCTCCTTTGGGTTTAATTAATTTGCTAGAGTGGCTCACCAAGCTCAGGGAAATACATTTACCATTTTAATAACAGATATGATAAGGGATATAGATGAATAACCAGATGAAAGAGATGTATAGAGCAAGGTATGGGGGCAGGGATGAGAAGTTTCCACCCTGACCGATCATGCCACTCTCCCAGAACCTCCCTGTGTTCATCAACCTGGAAGTTCTCCAAGCCAGGTACTTTTGGTACTTTATGGAGACTTTATCATGTAGCCATGATTGTTCATAAACTTCTTTTTCAGATCTTCTCTCTTCTGAAGAGAATGAAGGGTAGGGTTGAAAATTCCAAGCTTCTAAATATGGCTTAGTCTTCCCAGTGACTAACCTTCTTCCAAGATTCCACTCAGAAAGACCTCATTAAAGCAAAAGACACTCCTACCAACCAAGAAATTGCAAGGGGTTCAGGAGCTCTGTATCAGGAACAGAGGTCAAAGACTAATATCAGGATTGAGGGTGGGAGGTGGGAGTGGGTGGGGCAGGGAAGACTGGTGGGGGGAAATGGAGACAACTGACTTGAGCAACAATAAAAAAATTCACTATAAAATGGAGTGGAACACACACACACACACACACACACACAGAGACCAATATTAGAACAAGGGATGCTCCTAGTGTTATTATCATCTAGGAAATTACCAAAGGTTTTAGGAACTCTGTGCCAGGAACTAAGGAAAAAGACCAATATCTATTATATCTATTTTCTATTATTTCCCAAATGGTAATCAGATAAAAGTGATATATCAATGTTAAGTTTACTGAAGTCAGTAACTCTGTGATTATGAAAGAGAATTTCTCTATTCTTAGAAAAGACATTTTGAAGTATTTAGGAATAAAAAGCTATGTCATATGTATGCAGCTTACAATCAAGCTGTTCAGAAAAATAATATATATGTTTGTGTTATTTCTGTGTGTTCATGTGTATGTGTGAAAGAGGAAGAGAGAAAGAAGAGACAAGTGATAAAGCTAATGGAACAAAATATAACAACAGGTTATTCTGGGTAATGAATATTCTGTTTAGTTTTCTTGCAAGTTTCAGGAAGTTCAAAATGATAAACTTCTAATAAAATTATAAACTTATAATAAAAAGATTTCAAAAGATCTTTGCTGCAAAGGAGTTGCATAGGATGCAGCGAATATGTGCAGGGCAATATGCTTAGTTTCTAAGAGGGTATGCCTCGGGAAGGTACATTTACGATGATTCCTGAAAGAGAAGGAGGGGTCCGGGGTAAAGTAAAGAGGGGTTAGGAAATCATTCTAGGCACAAACATTGGTGAAGGCCTTGGGCAAAGTGTTCAAAACTAGTGAAGTCTGACATAGCTAGAGCACAGAGGTGGCAGGGAAATGGGCTAAGAAGAAAATGGAAGGGGTAGCAGGGACTTGATTATATGGGGTTTCATAAACCAAGTCATAAGAACTGGTAAGTCCAAAATGGTGTGATAAATAGTGTGATGTAATTCAAGGCTAACAAAAAAAAAAATATATATATATATATTTATATATATATATATGTATATATATTATCATAATAAAGAATAGGAAAGGTGAAGGTGAAGATCTTCAAAGAGTAAATGTTAGTTTTAGTGAATCCAACATAGGACTCCAGATGGTGAGGGCCCAAGCACACTCCCATTCTCCTTTCTCAGGACCAAAGGACTCAACCCTCTTTCTACCCTATCCTTCAGTGACACCTACAGGAAGAAGAGCCCCTAGGCTATAGCTGGTTGCAAGAGTCAAGGGAGGAGGGTGATGCTAATGAGCAGTTGATTGGAACCAACTGGCTAAGGAAGAGAGAGGAGCAGGAAGAAGCTACAGGAAGGATGTTCTCAGGAAACCTCCAAAGGATCTCCTCAGAGAATTAAGGTTATAAGACCAGGTGTTTGTCTTAGGAAGAAGTCAGAAAGAATAATGAAGCTCCTTCTTCAATTTCTGTGACTCTGTCTAAGCTTAACTGCATCACTTGAATGTGAAAGACTGAGTGAATCCTTCTCTGGTATCCTCTTGTGTTTCTCCACCTAGAGGAAGGACCTCTTTATGTGTTGCTACTTTTTCTCCCACAGGTATCTTGACCATAGTGAGAAATGCCTTGTAATGAGGTGTAGGGAGATGAAAGGAGAAGGGTGATTTCTGGAAAACAAATTAGAGGGCTGCTGAATTATTCAGATGGCAGTTATCCAGGGATATCTAAGTTGCACCCATGGTGACATTCCATGGTAATTATTTTGTAAGTCTTATTCATTTAAATATTGAGAGAATAACCTTCTTTCACATTTTGAAGTTGCTTAAAATAAGATACACTTACTAATTAATATCCTAGCCTCTTGGATTTTAATACCCTGCAACAGCTTTACCTGGGTACAATGTTGTATAAGTCATCTAGACCCCAAGAGCATTCTGCTAACTAGGATCTCCCTTACTGAAGCAAAAATGTACAGCCTGAACTATCTAAGCAATTATGCTGTCAAGCACAGAGCCTCCTAGAACCTACCTAGTACATATGTTGTTTTTCCTTAAGAATACAGAAGGGACCTCAGGATGAAAAAGTTGGCATGGAACTGCTAGGAACTGAAATGACCCAGACATCTTTTAAATTTTCTGTGTATTCCACCAGGTACCGGCTCTAGATGAAGCTCATTAACCTCAAAAATATGTACTCGGCTAACAGTTCTTTTCTTTGATCTTTAGTAGACTTACTAAATTTTTATTGCTTATTTATTTGTCTGTAGTAAAAAAATCAGTTCTCTTAAAAATGTTGTTTTGATTTATAAAACCAAAGAAACTATACCTCTTTTTGATGGTATACCTCTTTTCTAATGTCAAAATTAATTCTTAGGCCATAAGGAAGTGGAAGTACTCTATGTTCTCCCAAGTGGAATCTAAGAATCTTAGTATATTTGGGACACTCATTCTCACGACAAGTATAAAATATTAGCATAATTGGAAGAAAATAATTTTATATATGATTCTCTAAACTCATATACTTATTGTTAATTAGCATGGGAAGCTGAAAAACACATAAAACAAACACTTAAATTATCAGTGAATCTTTACATTGTCTTCAATTTGCCCAGTTACTTGCCTTTAAAGTACTATCACAGTTGCATTAAATAAGAAAAAAACCAAGTCAAAAACTTGTTTTGAGAGGTCAAGAATTTTTCTTCAAAAAATTTGAAAGGGCCTGCAAATTGTTCAATTCATCCTCACTCCCTGCCATTGAGACAGAGAAAAGTATGATAACTTTGATTGTAAGGACAGAAGACACAATGTGATAGAGAAACTGGGAAAGAGTAGCACAGCTGTCATTGAACAAAAATAAAAGTCCAGTTCTACAAGTCTTCCTCTTTAATTTCTATTCACTGGACTTCAATAACACTCCCATGAAGTATCACTCATAACTAGAACCTCATCTCTGCTCTATCCATCTCCCCTCTAGTGGGTGTGGAAGAAGTCAACACCCATTACATGCAGGCTCACCCCTTCCTCCCACCTGTTGCCAGACTACATTGTCCTTTCCCTTGGCAACTTTTGAGTTACTCCATCTGAGCCTTCCTAGGGCTTTCCTCTGCCCTGGATAACCTAATAATCTGATGCTGGTCAGTAACTGTAGGTTAGGCAAGAAAGGGCTGGACTGCCAGGACTATACTACCTGTACCTGTGGGAATCTACATTTAGAAAACAACAACCTATTTAAATTTGTTTAAACAATGAAGACAATTTACTGGTTCTCTTAATATTTTGCAAAGGGGTTGGCCTCGGTTATTCAACAGCTGTTTCTTGATATCTCTCAGCTCTGCCTTCTGTGGTATTGCCTTCACACTAGATTCCATAGGCTATTTCCATAGTGCAGGAGTCTCTCCATCAGTTCCACAGTTCACATCAAATGGCTGTACTGGTTTTCTAGGGCTGCCATAACAACATATGACAGCCTGGGTGGATAAAACAATAGAAATTTATTTCTCATCAGTTCTAGAGGCTGGAAGTCTGAGATCAAGATGTCAGCAAGGTTCATTTCTTTGGAGGCCTCTCTCCTTGGCTCTTAGATGGCCATCTTCTCCCTTTGTCTTTACATGGTCATTCTTCTGTGTGTTTCTGTGTTGTAATTTTCTCATTTTTGAAGAACACCCATCACACTGGATTAGGGCCTGCCCACATGACCTCCTTTACTTTCATTACCTCCTTAAAGACATATCTCTAAATATAGTTATATTCTGAGCTATTATTATGGGTCAGGACTTGAACATGTGAATTTTGAAGGGACACAATTCAGCCTATAACAATGGTACTTGTAGATGCTCAAATAAACAATTAAGACACTAGTATGAAATTCATGTTAAAAAGTGATGATTACCCCTAGTAATTCCTGTGAAAAAAGTGAGCTTTTCTTTTGCAGAAGTCTCAGTAAACATGAGGTTACCGATCTCATCGATGGCTGGGGATGATGGGGTTCTTGAAGCATGTGTTATGGCCAGAAAGATGATACTAAACTTTCATCTGAGTTCATCTTTAGAGCTGAGAAGGCACTCCAGGTTACCTGGAGGATAACAAGGGAGTAATGATTTCCCAAAGCAAGTTCGGGATACTGTTGGGAAGGGGCAGGTATACGAAACAAGCCTAAACAAAATATGTGTACCATATTAACTCAACATAAAAATGGCAAAATCCCTCAAGCAATAGAAATTTAAAAATCACTGTATTGCACCCACCATAGTAATTATTGGCTCAAGCAAGAAAAACAATGGGTGTGGAAACAGGGAACAAGATAATCACTGTGTCAAAGTCTCAATTTAGAGACTACATTTCAATTACAATGGAAAAGTTTTGTAGGTAGCACTGAACCAAAATGATCAAACTTAACAGTCTGTAAGACACAGAAATCATATCACCTATAAAATATTTGTGTCCCCAAAATGTTTAACTTGAATCTAATCATGAGGAAAGAATCTTAGATGAGAGCATTTTTCAACATAATTAGCCAGATGTTTTTCAAAATGTCAGTATGTGAAGGACTCAGAAAGGCTGGGAAACTACATACACTAGATTAAAAAGGTCAGAGAGACATGACAATTGAAATGTAACACGATTCTTGTTTGGGTCTTGAATCAAATAAAATAACAACAAAAGTTATAAAACATACCATTAGGACAGTTGGGAAAATTTGCATATGAACTGCAGTATACGAAAGAAGATAAAATTGTCTGTGTTAAATTTACACAGTATAATATTGAGGTTTTTTTATAGAAGAGGATGTCCTTGTTCTCGGGCAATATATGTTGAAATATATCAGTGTATATTTAAATGCTAAAAATCTTGTGTGTCCCAGTCTTGGCTTATGGAAGTGAGAAAGATGCTATTCTATCAAAAATAACAAAGGTTTTGATGTTTATTTTCTTGAAAGTTTCAGTCTTTTATAATATCAAAAAACTATTGATATTAAAAAAAACTATTGATATTCCTTTGGTTCCTTGAATTTTTCTTCTTCTTTAAAAGGAAAAGTGTATAAAATATGAAGGGTCCAGCACTGTTAAAGATGCACCATTTGCATGTCACAGGGAAAACAGAAATTGGGAAGACTTGTTTGTAAACTCCTCAACAAAACCCATCTTTCTTTGTGCATAAGGCAACTTTGGCAGTGAAGAAAATTGGGGCACCCCACAAAAATATAAAAAGGACTTTTTAAATGCTAAAGACTCAGTATTTTTTCCACTTATCTCTTTTCTTAAAATATTTTCTTTCTTTTCCTCCCCCTTAAAAAACAAAAATGCTCTGGTTTCTTTGGTCACTTTTTCTTTAAGCAATAATTACTGAGCATCTTCTTAGTGATTTATTAAAAAATCTTTTTTATTTCCAAGAGAAAGTAACCAAAGGAAATGTACTTAATAGATGGAGATATTTAGAATATGTTTAAAGAACTAACTGTCAGATTAACTGCAAATATAAGAAGTCTCACTTCAGAAAATAATATGACCATCTTCTATAGATATTTTTGGTATGTATTCATGACAGGTGGAACAGAGGATTTGAACCAAATAGTTTTCTACTTTGCTTTGAAAAGCTAGAAGTGTGTGGTAATTGATAAGTATTTAGATTCTGACATGTTTCCTGGATGTTTAAAAGCCTTTTGTGTTTTAGAAATTTAATATAAATAGGGACTCAAAACTATACTTAAGCTCCATAAATGTCCACCCATGCTCCTTTTTGATTTTATAGTATGTATAAGATACATAGCCTATTTCACAAATAGTACTTACTTTTCCTTCTCATGTGAAGTAACAAAGATGCTATTACAAGTCCATGTTTACATGATAGCCCCATACTCAGAGAAGTGTGTAATTGCATTAGAGCTCAAAATGTTTCCAAGGGACTCTATTTGTTTTGCAACAATCAACTAATTTTAATCCTGTGCTTCTTTCATTAATCTATACTTGACTTTTTTTCTTAATCTTATAAAGAACTAACAGACACTCATCCAGGTAATCACCATTATATCTCATCACTGTTTAGAAAAAGAGAGGAGAGTGATATATTTATTGACTCAATTCTTGAATGCCAGCCTTTGTTTTGGTAAATATTACAAACCACAGAATTTTGTGGTTCAACCAAAAACAACCTTTATTATCTCTCATGATTCTACAGTATAAGCTGAGCTAGGCTGGGTGGTTATTGTGTCCCACATGGTACCACCTAGTACTGTGGTCCTTTTGGCCAACTGCCCTATGCTCAGAATGGCCCATTCTCATGGCTAGCAGCAAGTGCTGCCCATGGACTGGAAGATCAGATGGGTCTGTGGGCTGAAATGCCTCCATTCTCCTCCACTTAGTCTCTCCAAGGAGTCTGGGCTCATAGAACAATGGCTGGCCCCAGCATATTTCTTAATTCTATCCTGGGATGTACACAACATCACTCTGTTAGTCAAAGCAAATCATAAGCATAGTCCAAATTAGAGGGCATTACAGAAACAAAAAAGCATAGTATTTATTATTTATATATAATTCACACTCTTGTCTCTTATATGCCATTGTCACATTTTTTACATATATACAATATATCCATGTATATACAAAAAGCATAGTCTCTACTATCATATATACATATTTATTTATTTATATCCCTTCAACTTAATATATGCAATACACAACAATATTATGTAAGATGTCAGAAGATAGATATACATAAAATACATATTATATGTAAAAATAGTAAATATTGTATTTTCTGTTTCCGTAATTCTACCTGTGTGTGTATCTCTCTCCATATATATACAACACACACATATATACAATGATGGATAAATTCATAAAAACAGCAATACCATATATGAAGTTAGGAGGGAAATAAATGTAATTAAAATGTCTTATGCTCCCTTCATTATGCATTAGCTCAAGAAGAAAGGCTGAAAATTAAGCATTCATTTCAAAAAGATTTTAAGGGTCAGTAATTACACCCAAAGCAAGTAGAAGAAAAGGGAAAGTAAAGAGCAGACAGTAAAGAAACAGAAAACAAATGAAAGATGGAGATGATCAACAAAATGGAAACAGTTCATTGAAAAGAACATAAAATAGATAAGTTTCTGAAGAAACTTAGTATCTGGAAAACAGAAAGAAGTAAAAATAACCAATAAGGAAAATTAACAGTTCGCAAAGCTATAGCTCTTTTAGGCATTACAAAGACTAGTAAGATAATATCGTAATGTCTTAATATCAGTATATTTGAAAATTTAAATTCCCAGAAAAAACAACATATTAAATTGACCCTTCAAAAACAGAAAATTCTGAATAGTCCTATGTCTACTAAAGTTCTTGAATCTATTTTTATAAACATCCCCACACTCACAGAAATGTACAAAACTGTCATCAAGGTCAGATGGTTTTACCGGTGAATATCAAACTTATCAAATATATAAGAAAAGAATAATGTCAATCAATAAAACACCTCCAGAGAATTTAAAAAGTCAGGAATAGTTTCCAACTCACTGTAACCTTCAAACAACCTGACAAGGACTATTAAAATAGAAAAATTACAGGTTAATCTTATTCATGTATATAAATTCAAAAATACTAAACAAAAGTTTTAGTGTGGTAAATTAACATATACAACTGACATGACTTAATACATTAATGCTGAATGAGTATGTGTAGTTGTATGCCTGTGTGTATGTTATAATTAAAAGAAAACAAGTGTAAACATACTGTGTGTATGTTATAATTAAAAGAAAACAAGTGTAATTATTCCAGGAATGCAAGAATATAAGCCTGGTTTAACATTAGAAAATTAATTGGTGTGTTTCACTACACTAACAGAAAAAATATAAAAAACATACATTCACCATATTAACAAAATAAAAAGAAATGCATTTTCATGGATTTTATAAATTTTAATACCACTGCATGAGAAAAAAAAAACCCTTCAAAAACTAGGAAAGCAAGAAGACTTGCTTCATCAGATAAAGAATGATTTTATTCTTTTAAGTACAACAAACACTTAATGGTGAAATAATGAAGGCCTCCTCTGTGAGCTTGTGTATAGCACAGAGATGCCCACTATTGCCACTTCTATTTAACATGGGATTGAAGGTACAGTGCAATCAGACAGATAGATGATAGATGATAGATAGACAGACAGATAGATGATTGACAGATAGATGATAGATAGATAGATGATAGATACTGAAAATTAGATTTACAGTATTTGCAAATGGTTTGATGCCTTCTGTAGAATATTTTAAAGACTCTACAGAAAAATTATTTGTATTATTGTGAGAGTTTAGCCAGGCACCAGGGTGTAAAGGCAATATTTAAAAATCCATTTATTCTTACACGCCGACCAAAGAATTTGAAAATTAAATATTAAAATTATACCATTTATAGTAGCATCAAAGATATTAAATATATGGAAGTAAATCCAACAAACACATGAATACCACTAACAAAACTGTAAAACATTATATTAAAAAGCCAAAGAAGACCTAAAGAAAGCAAATGAAGAAATATATCATGTTCATGAATACTAAACAGTAATATAAAGATTCAATTCTCACCAAATTGATCTATAATATCATTTGGTCACAAACAAAATTCCACCAGAGATTTTGTGTGTGTGTGGAAATTAACAAGTGAATCCTAGAATTTGTATGTAAATGTAAAAAGCCAAGAATAGATAAGTCAAAACTGAAAAAGAAGAAAAAAAGAGGTGAGAACTGCTGTACCACACATTATGCTTGTTTTTAAAGCTACAGTAATTTGGAGTGTGGGGTTTGTGCAACGATAGCCAAATCCACAGCAATAAAAAGAGAAAACCGGAGTGCAGAAACAGGTGGACACATACATGAACACTTGAATTATGATTAAAGTGGCCCTGGGGAACAATATGGAATGACAATCTTTTTAATAAATGGTGCTGGATTAATAGGATCCACATGTGGGAAATAAAAACTTGATCTCTACTTCACACCATGCATAAAAACCAACTCCTGATGAGTGGTAGAATTAAAATTAAAAGGTAAAGAGGAAAGTATGTAAAAATATAATCTGTTCAAATAGCTTCATGATTTGAGCTAAGCAACAATTCTTCTAATATGACACAATAATCACTTCATTGAAAATTTGAGCCATATTAAAATTATGAACTTCTGATTACCAAAAGTCACCAAAAAAATGATTAGGCAAGCCAGAGTGGGAGAAGATATACAGGGCACCAAGAAAAGGCTTGTATCCACAATATATAAGGAACTTTATTAAAAGGCAAACAACCTTAAAGAAAAAAAATGAGCTAAAGACTTGAGGAGGCATTCCCAAGATATAAAAATGACCTGTAAACATTTGAAAGAGTACTTAACTTTAACAATTATTATGGAAAGCCAAATTAAGCCACCAAAAAAATGGTATTACACCCCCACCAGCATAGCTAAAGTTAAGAAGGCTGACGATTTCAAATGTTCTAAAGAACAGGAAGCACTGAGCACTGGGAACTGTCATAAAGGGCTAAAGGAGAATAAACCAATATGACCACTTGGAAAATTGTTTAGCATTATATGCTAAGATCGAACATAAGCATACCTAACGACCCAGTAATTCCACTCCTAAATATGTGCCCATATAAATGCATGTATACATATGTCCAGCAACATACATGTACCAGAATTTCATAGCTGCATTAATTTATAATAGCCCCAAATAAGAGATAATCCCAATGTTCATCAACAGTAGAATTGTTAAATAAATTGTTGGATATTCATTTAATGGAATACTTTATAGCAAAGGAAATGAACAAGATAACATGCCATAACATGGTAGATGTTGTGGTGAATAGTTCAACACAGAGCTGTTGGAGATCATGTAAAGATTAAATGAGATTATCCTTATGAACTGCCTGTTCTTTAGATTCTGACTCAATTTACCAACTGAACGTTACCGTACAAGTATATCACGGTTACATTTCTTTTACTTCTTTAGTGAAATGGTCCTTCTTGATGTTCAGTCTTGTGCCATTACTTTGCATCTACCTGTTGCCTTTCTCATGTAGTGGCCTTAAAAAAAGGTGGTCTCTGGAAAGTCAATGGAGCCCAGAAGCATTAATTATTCAGCAGCTCTGCATTAGGATCTGCAGTCTAAGACCAATCAAAGCTATAAAAATTTTCTTAGGAACTGCAGACTTAATCAGCAAGAGAATAATCCATCCCGCTGAACAGCCAAAGGGCACAGGGTAGAGGGCATGGGTGCCAGAGAGAACTCTGAATGGAGAATGTGTGATACACACACAAAGCGTTTTCCAATTCCAAAGTGAAAAGGCAGGTACAGAAAAACTCTTGGAAATGTACAGACAGCTAGAAAGGCAGAGACCTTTCACACACGGATTTGTATGGGGTGTCAACAGCTTCTTCAAATGTGATTCAGCCTGCAAGTGCCAACTCTAAATTATTCACATCTGGGGAAGTAAGATTTGTGCATAAGTAACTCAAATACTAGTCAGCCTGTTTTTCAAAAATAATAATTGAGAGTTCAGTAGTTAAGGCTATATGCATATGCCTTGGGGTCAAAGCTACACATGTTGTAATCTAGCATTTTTCTAGCTGTGATGATGTGACTGGGTTAGCCAGCCTGTTTTCAGGTCAAGTTTATCTCTAAAATAAGTATAATAATATCTACCAAAAGGACTGTTGTAAAAGTTAAAAGAGATAATGTATGCAAAGTATACATCATGGTACTTGGTAAAAAAAAATAATTATTGAATAATGGCCATTATTATCCAAAAGACAAACAAACATATTCATATATATACACACACACTCTCTCTCTCTCTCAAACTCAAGCCCAAAATCTCAGGAGAGAAGTTAGCACTTCGTCATGTGAGAAATGTAACCAGAGATTTAGCTTTGTCACCTAACCAAGAGTGAGGACTGGCCATTAAGAAAGAAATTTTGTATTGAAGAAAATTGACATTTTTGTGGCTCAGGTGGATGTATGCTAGAAGGCAATACATGCTATGTGATAGCATAACGCTTTCCAAATGGGTTGCGCCAATCCATAATGTCACCAACAACATATATCAGTCTCACGAAAAAAGCATGCTTACATAAGGTATTATAATTTGGGGGTTTTGGTTAATTTTCAGTCTTTTGGGAGATGTTTAGTTAATTTGCAGGACATTAAAAGATGTTCAATTAATTTCCATGATTTTTAGGAGCAGTTTAACTAACAAACATTATAGAGCTATTTGGCTGAACCCATCAGTTTTCATCCCTGGCATAAATTGATGAGGTTCATTAAACAAAGAGTGAAACAGTACAAGAAAAAAATTTTGTTCCCTAAAACGTTATATACTTAATCCAGAAGCTCATGCCGTTCTGAAGCCCTTTCACAAAGCATTTGCAATTATCTACAAAATGTGCTTCCCAAGAGCATTCTGAAAACCCAAAATTGGGACTTATTTTCACATTTCCCAGTGTTTTCAGGCTTTCACTGGTTTTTAAATTAATGGAAAAAGTGTGACAAAACAAACAGAATTTTTTCTTATGAGAATCCATTTGAAAGCCCATTGTGCTTTTTGACAGTAAACATCAGGTAGGAAATTCAAGTGGTTTGTTTTTTTTTTATGTCAGCACACACAATTTCTTGTTTACTCTTAAACAGTCATTTGTTAAGAATTTTCTTTATTTCTAGTAATGAAATGTGTCTAATCATTTCAAAAGCAGGATAATCATTATGAGTGACAATTATCTGACAAAAAGGATTAGGTCTTGAGAGAGACAGAAGAGAGTTTAAATAGTTTGTGGTAGGCTTCTCTGTGAAATGATATTGAGTATATATTGAAATATGTGTATATATATTATTGCTACTGTATGTCATCATTGTTGACCATAATACCTGTGATTATGATTTTGATATCACAGACACATACAATCACACTATTTGTCATTTCTTCCATTGTGTGGAAAGCATGTAACAAGGACCCCCTACATAGTTAATAATTCCAAGTACCTTAAGAAACCCACCACAACACTGAATTGCTTTCATTTTCAGTTTAAAAAGAGAGAGAAAAAAAAGGATACATGAAATATATCATCATGTCCTCTACAATTTTTTGGCAACAGCTTGACTTAATTGTCACCTGAATAATGTATGACCCTTTCTATCACTCTTAAAATCAGTCTATTTTGTGTACAGTTATTTATGTTCTGTGGTAACTTACCTATCATTCGGGAAAGAGTAGCACTAAGAATAAGTTGGTTTTTAAGGCAACTCACATCTGTTGTACTTTAAGTATGGAATTGAAGATGTTACTAACTACATCAGATAGAATCCTCCTTGTAAAGATATCTTAGAAGAATGTCCTCAACTTTTGTTCCAGTGAGAACTGACCTTCTCATTAGTAACTTACTTATGTTCATATCATGAAAGTTGGTTATAATGTAAATGAATGATTGTATTTCTCTCTTTGTCTTGGCTTACCATGGAATTAGTAACCTGCCTTCCACAGATATATAACTAGACCATTCATCACAGTTACTGTGACCCAACTTATCAATTTTTTCTCTCTTTATTCTTATTTCCTTTTAGAAATTTATTTTAAAAATTGTTAAGTTCTCTTAAATCCATTTTTATGCTGCAGGATAGGCATAAATACAATACAACCACCACTCAATACATTACTAACGTACAGGAGTGGGCAAAAGTAGATTTATAGTTATAATAAAAATAAATAATAAACCTACTTTTGTCTACCCCTGTAGTATTTCACTTGTGCATACATATCGATTGAGCAACTGCCTGTCTCAAAGAACTATGAGAGACAGCATGGATGGGCCTGGAGAGCCTAATGCTAAGTGAACTAAGCCAGTCTTTCTCTTACTGGCTTAGTTCACTTTGCATATGTTCTCCAGGACAATTTATGCTGTTGCAAAGGGTAAAACTTTCTTCTTTTTTATAATTGGGTAGTATTCCATTGTGTCAGTGTGCCATAGTTGTGTTATCCACTCATCTATTGAGGGACACTTGGGCTGCTTCCATATCTTGGAGATTATAAATAATGCTGCAATGAACATATGGGTGCAGAGGTTCTTTCAAATTAGTGTTTTGGGTTCCCTCATATGTATTCCCAGCAGAGGGATTGCTGGGTCAAATGGCAGATCCATTTTTAATTTTTTGAGGTATCTCCATACTGCTTTCCACCATGGCTTGACCAATCTACATTCCCACAAACAGTGCAAAAGGGTTCCTCTTTCCCACATCCTTGCCAGGCCCTGTTGTTTGTTGATTTATTGATAAGAGCCATTCTGACAGGTGTAAAATGATATCTCATTGTGCTTTTAATTTTCAGTTCTCTGATGATTAGTGACATTGAACATCTTTTCTTATCTCCATTGGCCATCTGTATGTCCTATGTGGAGAAGTGTCTATCCAAGTCCTTTGCCTACTTTTTAATAAATGTTTTAGTTTGATGTTGTTCCATTTGTTTTTTTTTTTTTATTTCCCTTGCCTGGGGAGATATATCCAATAAAATATTGCATAATCAATGTCTGAGATTTTACTGTCTATGTTTTCTAGAATTTTTATGGTTTCAGGTCTAATATTTACATATTTAATTCATCTTGAATTTATTCTTGTGTGAGATGTAAGAAGGTGGTCTAGTTTTATTTTTTTACATGTACCTGTCCAATTTTCCCAATATCATTTATTGAATAAACTCTCTTTAGCCTATTATATGTCCTTGCTTCCTCTGTCAAAAATTAATAGACTATAAAGTTGTGATTTTATTTCTGGGCTCTCTATTCTGTTCCACTTATCTATGTGTCTGTTTCTTTTCTGAAGATTTTATGTATTTATTTTTAGAGAGGGGAAGGGAGGAAGAAAGGGAGAGAACCATCAATGTGTGTTTGCCTCTCGTGTGCCCCTCACTGGGGTCCTGGCCCACAACCCAGGCAGGTGCCCTAGACTGGGAATTGAACCAGTGACCTTTGGGTTCACAGGCCAGTGCTCAATCCACCAAGCCACACCAGCTAGGCCTATGTGTCTGTTTTTATGCCAATACCATGCATGCTGTTTTGATTAATATGGCTTTATAGTATAGTTTCATATTACATAGTGTAATTCCTCCAACTTTGTTCTCTCCCAGGATCACTGTTGCTAAGCAGGGCCTTTTGTGGTTCCATATAAATTTTGAAATATTTGGAACCTTGATAGGTATTGCACTGTATCTATAGATTGATTTGGGTAGTATGGACATTTTAATTATATTAATTCCTCCTGCTCATGAACACTGTGTGTGCTTCCACTTATTTGTGTCTTCTTCAATTTCTTTCTTCAGTGTCTTATAATTTTCTGAGTACAGGTCTTTTACATCCTTGGTCAGATTTATTCCTCAGTATTTTATTCTTTTTGAAGCAATTGTGAATGGGATTGTCTTCTTAATTGCCCTTTCTATCAGTTTGTTATTGACATATACAAATGCAACTGATTTCTAGAAATTGATTTTGTATCCTGCTACTTTGCTGAATTCATTTATCAGTTCTAGTAATTTCTTGGTGGAATCTTCACAGTTCTCTACTTACGTTACCATGTCATCTGCAAATAATGACAGTCTTACTTCTTCCTTTATGATTTGCATGACTTTTATTTCTTCTTCTTGTCTGATTGCTATGGCTAAGACTCCCATAACTATGTTGAATAAGAGAGATGAAAGTGGACATCCCTATCTTGTTTCCCATCTTAAGAGGAAGCTTATAGTGTTTGCTCATTGAGTATGATGCTGGCAGTGGTTTTTTCATATATGGCCTTTATTATATTTAGGTATGTTCCCTCTATTCCCACTTTGCTGAGAGTTCTTATCATACATGGGTGCTGGATTTTACCAAATGCTTTTTCTGCATCTGTTCATATGACATGTGGTTCTTATCCTTCATTTTGTTTATGTGGTAAATCACATTTATTGATTTCTGAATTTGTACCAACCTCACATTCTCAGAATAAATCTTTCTTGATCATGGTGTATGATCTTTTTAACGTATTGCTTTATTTGGTTTGCTAATGTTTTGTTGAGGATTTTAGCATCTATGCTCATCAGAGATATTGGCCTATAATTTTTTTTGTGGTGTCTCTACCTGGTTTTGGAATTAGGATAATGGTGGCCTCATAAAATGAGCTTGGGAACTTTCCCTCCTCTTAAATTTTTTGAAATACTTTGAGAAGGAGAAGTGTTAGTTCTTCCCAGAATTTTTGGTAAAATTTGCCTGTGAAGCCATGTGGTCCAGAGCGTTTGTTTGTTGTCAGTGTTTTTGATTGCTGATTCCATTTTAGTAGGTATAATCTTTCTATTCAGATTCTCTGATTCTTCCTGATTTAGTTTTGGAAGATCGTATGTTTCTAGGAATTTATCTTGAATTTCATCCAGGCTGTTTAATTTGTTGGCATACAATCGTTTATAACATTTTCTTACAATACTTTGCATTTCTTTGGTGTCCATTTTTTTTCGCCCTCTTTCACTTCTGATTTTATTTATTTGAACCCTCTTTCTTTTTTTCTTCATGATTCTGGTTAAAGGTTTGTTCATCTTGTTTGTCTTTTCAAAAACCAGCCCTTAGATTAATTGTTTTTTGTATCATTTTTTAGACTTTATTTCATTTATTTCTGTTTTGATCTTTATTATCTCCTTCTTTCTACTCACTTTGGGCTTCATTGGTTGTTCTTTTTTCAAGTTCCTTTAAGTGTAATAGTTAGATTGTTTATTTGAACTTTTTCTTATTTTTTGAGATGGTACTGCAATGCTATGAATTTCCTTCTTAGGATTGCTTTCCTTGTGTTCCACAGATTTTGAATTGTTGTATCCTCATTTTCATTCATTCAAAGGTATCTTTTGACTTCTTCATTGATCTTGTTTTTGACCCATTCATTGTTTAATGATGTTATTTAGCTTCCACGTCTTTGTGTATTTTTCAGTATTCTTCTTGTGATTGATTTCTAGTTTCATAGCATTTTGGTCAGAGAAAATGCTTGATATGATTTCAATCTTCTTAAATTTATTGAGACCTGTTTTCTGGCCTAACATGTGATTTCTCTGTCCCAACATGTGGTTTATCCTAGAGAATGTTCTACGTACACTTGAAAAGTGTGTTTACTCTGCTTTTGGGGGGTAAAATGCTCTGAAGATATCAATTAAACCTATTTGATCTAATGCATCATTTAAGGTCACTATCTCCTTGTTGATTTTCTGTCTAGAAGGTCTATCCATTGAAGTCAATGTGGTGTTACAATTCGCAACTATGACTGTATTTCTGCTGATCTCTCTCCTTGTATATCCATCAAGATTTGCTTTACCTATTTAGGTGCTCCTACGTTGGATGTGTAAATGTTTACTAGGTTTATATCCTCCTGTTGGTGAAGTGGTAGCTCTTGATAAAAGGGTTTGAATAATCAGTAATGTATTTTGGCTTTATTAAGAAATATGGGCACTCCCATGTTCTATGGATTGTGTTATCACTTAATCTGAGTTCTCTCTCTCTCTCTCTCTCTCTCTCTCTCTCTCTCTCTCTCTCTCTCTGCTATAAAAAAATATGGGAAACCTTTCAAGGTTTTAATCAAAGACATAGTGCAAACAAATTAATTGGAGGACAAATGTATTCAGTAATGAAAGTAAAGAAATGGTGCCAAGTGAGTTGACCAGTACAGTGGCCCAAGCAAGAGGTGATGATATCTAAACTACAGTAGTTGCAGAAGGAACAGAAAGGAAATATGCGTTTCCTTCGCAAGATATATACTTTGCACCTTATATCAAAGCATTATGCTGTCCCTATCAAGATAGGAAGATATCTTCCTAAGCAAGATATTCATAGACTAAAAATGCTTGAAAACTTGGTTTTGGTGTACAAAAAAAAATGGAGAAGTCAAAGTCTATGGCTTTAAATATAGTTGATGATCAGGATGTCATCAAAGCATATAGGAAGTTATGGGAAAAGAAAAGAGATTAAGGTGAATTAACTCAGATGGGACAGATGATGTTTGAGGTGCCAATAGGATGTGAAGGCTGAGGTCTTAATGAAGTCAGAAATGGAAGCACTCAGAGGAGAGATAAAAGTAGAGGTAAAAGAAAATGGGGAGTCATTTGCATTGTTAAACCATTAGATTAGATAAAATTTATTACAGAGAAAATAACAAAAGAGAAATTAAGAGAGGTAAGGATAGACCCTTGAAGAACACTTAAATTTATGTTCAGTGGCAGAAGAGCACCCAAAAAGGAGTAGTTAATGAAGTAGGAGGAAAACCAAAGGAATTTGGTGCAGCCAAAAGATAAAAGAGCTCCATTCAAATGACTCAGTTTTCCTTCATCTTTGGCTATTTTTATTTTGGTTATAATTTGATGTTATCAGGGTTAATTTCACATCCAGAAATAGTATCAGTAGATTTTTTCCTGAATGTGATCATTATTATATTTTGAGACAGTTGAGTTTATTTTTTAGCATGGAAAATTCAACAGAAAGTATCTTTCCATAAGGTATGTATCAGTTTCATTTGTCACAAACAGTACCACAATAATGAATTAAAATTTTTAAGAGAAACTGAATTGTCATGACGTATGTAGTGTAAGTTTTTTAAAAACCACAATACTCTGAGTAATATGATATTACTCTTCTATACTAATTCAATCTCTATAGCATTTGTAGATAAGTACATTTTACTTACTATCTATTTTTGCTTCTGTTTGGACATTTTGGCTTTAAAATGTCTTCACTTCAAATCTGTTGTTATTAGCATTAGGTGTTTCATTTTTATTAAAATCTTCCTTCTAACAGTCTGTTTTCTTTTTTCATATTTAACTTCTGGCATACAGTTAAAATTTTTAAAGAACACTGGTAGTAAATAATCATTTATGAAAGTGACCTAAAAGCTTCAGAATACACCAGCAATGGGGACCAATAAGTTCATATAAATGCTAAAACTCTGATTTCACTGTCTATCTCTCCCAACCAAGTCCCTCACAATTATTTTTGTCACTGTGTTGTGCTTTGGCCCACAGTCCTCTCTTGCTCTTCTCTTCCTCTCCCCCATTGCCTGTAATGCCACTTCAGGATCACACCTTTCTATTACCACTTTCTTGATGCCCTCCATTAAATCAGAGCCTCCCTGTGCATGAACCTCAATTTGTCCAAAAAGAGGCATGTTCCTTTCAATCACCATTGTCCAAAAACCAAATATATTCCACAGAAATGAAGAGTATGCCAGTGGGTCACACACAGTACATTGCACCGAGCTTGAGATGGTTTTTCCCCATCTTTCTTGAGGTACTCATTCTAAAATGTTTTTATTATAGTTTCTCTTTCTTCTATTTCAAATTAAATCATCCAAAAGAAGCTTATGATAATACCCAGCTCAGCTGTTTATTAGATTCATTACATTCTGAATTCCAGTTTATATAAGCTCGTCATCCTAATATAGATAGAGATGCAAGTATATTAATATAGAGATATATAGATAAATATTATATAAATATAAATATTATATAAATGTTAGAGATGCAGATTAAGTGAAAATAAAATTAATGAAATTCCATGGTCACTTTGAGAACAATTCTCTATATCTTAACACAGGCTATATCAGGAGCAATTAAAATAAAATGCAATTTTGGTTCAGTATTGCACCCATAAGCTGTTTCTACATCAGAAACATCCCAGAACTTAGTAGCTGAAAACAATCACGTTTTTCATTCACAATTCTGCAAATTGCCAACTTAAGCTAGGCTTAGGTGGATGGCTCTTCTCGTCTCAGCTGAAACAGCTCACATCTGCCCCACATTGGCTCACAAAGTGGTCGCAGGGATCTCAGAAAGTAGAACCCTGCCTTACTTCCAATGGCCTAACCTCAAAACTAGCATGCTGTCACCTTGTCCCATGTTCTGGCCAAAAGAAGTGGCAAAGCTAGTCTAGATTCAAAGGATGAAGAAATAGACTTTTGCTCTTGATGGGAAGAGACATAAAGTCACATTGTCAAGATTTGGCATATAGGGCTAATGAGGGCAATGTCCACATTTTCTGTGGGGGGGGGCTCTGCCAGCAGGGCCCTCCCCCCATCCGCTATGGATGAACATAACGCTACCAAGACATGATCTGCTTGGGAAGGAAAAGTGGCTAGCTTCTCTCAAGGGAGAAGGGCCAAGAGCCTCTTCCTCAAAGGTTTTTTATTAGGTTCATAACACACAAGGATACAGGTAAAGCTCATCAATCAATGCCAGGTGGCAAGGATCAAACAATAGATAACATTTCAAAGAAATCTGAGGGCTTAATATGAGTCAGTGTCTGTCAGGTAAGGGGGTTGCAAAAACTTTAGGAGACATACTTATTTCCAGCCCAGACCCTTATCATATGGGTGAAAGCATTCTTAGCAAAGCAAGCTTCACAGGACTTTAGGAATTCTTTCTTATGCCTAATCACCCCAAAACATGCTCTAGCCAGCAGAGGGCTGCACCCCCTCCCTGTCAAGATTCAGACTTAAGTGGATTACAGCCAGGAAGCGCTTCTCCCAGAGCTTCTCCCAGATGGAAAGGGGACTCAGGCTATGTCAAAATAGCCGGGGGGGGGGGGGTTGAGGGTACTTCGCCCTCACTTTGCTGCAGCCCCCAAGTCCTTTCTTGATGGTATCCCACATGATCGTGTCTGTTTGGGTTGCCCCTCCTCTGAGAGGTCAAACCCATAGACTCTGACTAACCGACCAAGTGTTGGGGGCTAGAGATGGCAGAAGCAGCGCTCTTGCCAGGGAGATAAGCTTTGTTTCCTCAGTGGCTCACAGTCCAGAGGTCGCTCACTCAGCCTTAGCCACAGGGGGCGGTTACAACTCCTGAAACCAGACAGAATGGTTCCCAACAATTTTCAATCTACCATGGAGGTTATAAAAGACTCCTCAGGTTGATAAGTGAAAACTGTATTGAGGTGAGCAACAGAACAGACAAGGCCACAGGGCAGTCCTCTCCACAAAGATGTCTATGCTGCATAATGAGGGGTGAGAAATCCTGGAAGACATCTCAGGGTTGAAGGCAGTGACTGGCAAAAGGAAGGCATTGAAAACTGTTCAATGAGTGCATAAATTATTTTGGAGAATGAACTTTCATGGCAATTAAAAATGGTCAGTGACTAACATATTTTAAAAATCGGTTGTATCCTCCAGATGCTTAGCATTGATTTGAACAAAGAGATAGAAATTATTCCAGGTTACAAGAGTTCAGGAAATAAATAATTTTTCAAAAGGCAAATCATATACTAAAATGAGTAATGTCTTGCATTTGCTAGAGAGAAATGAACTTACCTTGCCTTCAGGCCCCCTTCAGTATATTCCCATCAAAGGATAGAGCAAAGTTAATGATACTATACTGCATGTTTGAAAGTACTAACAGAGTAGATCTTACAAGTCTCAACACAAGAAAAAATATGTAACTATATGTGGCAATGTATATTAGCTGAATTTATTGTGGTAATGACATATAGTTATCATATATAGTTATAGATAATCAGTTATATTTCAATTAAAACAATAAAGCAAAGTTGGTAAATACTGCAGAAAAAGGTTCCCAGAGGTCCATGAACAAAAGGAAAGGTGTTCAACATCAGCAGTAATCAAGGAAATGCAAATTAAAACAATGGATACCAGTACTAACTAAAGAATGATTCTGGGTTGGTGAAGGTAAGGGAAATGAGTACCCTGATATATTATTTGTGGCAATAAAAATTAGAAAAAACAGTTGGAGTTTGGTGCATTCAACAAAATAATAAATGTTAAACTTTAGGCCTAACAATTCTATGTTATGGAAAAACTGTTTTTAGAATTATTATATTATATGTTATATTGTAAATACTACATGTGTGTATATGTGCATACAAATATATATACAGACACACAGATATACATACATATACAAAACAAATTGTGAGTTTAATGTAACATGAGATTTTTTTTTATTGTTGACACTATTACAAATGGCCCTCATTCTCCACCCTGACCTTTGCCTGCCTCCACCAAGCCCCCCACCCCACCCCTACCTAGACTTCACCACATTGTTGGTTGTGTCCATGGGCTATGCATATATGCTCTTTGGCTGATCTCTCCCAGCCCCTTCTTAGCCCCTCCCTTCTGAAATCTGTCAGTCTGTTCCATGTATTTTATAGACAATACACTAATATTTTAATAGTGGCCCCCGCTATTAGAAGAAAAAGGGGATTGTAATTCTTACCCTGTACATTTATATGTACAGGGTAATACTTGAATTCTTCATAATGCATATGTGTTTATGTATCACTTGTGTTATTTAATGTTTTAAAGAACAAATCTTGGTTATTTAAAAAATGTCAAAATTAGGTTCTCCTGTTTGCAAATATAACCACATTTCAGTTTTGCCATTTGCTTTCTCAGTTTGCTTTCTCTAAGACTATTTACATAATCCAGACAGAGAGCTAATTTAACTTTTTTGGCCATATTTACAGCGGACCACTTGGGTAGTATATAGTGAAGTAAGGTCAAATCTAACCCAGCCTGTGAATAGTCAAAGGTTTTCTTTTTCACCTCTCTTCTCTGCTCCCCCTTCTGTAATTCTGGTATCTCTCATGTTGTCCCTTCAGCTGCCAAGGCCCAGCTGCGAGCGCCAGGCCAGCTCCTAGCAACACCAAGCCCACTGACAGCCCTAGGCAGCTCCTGGCTGCCAAGGCCTCCTTTTCTCTCTCAGGGAGGACTGTTGGCTGGCGTGCACTTTTGCCCTCTGCCTTCCACTTGTTCCTGGTGTAATGCAATTGGTGGAGAAAATATCTTGAGATCTCCAGGGATTAAGCAAAACAGAACAAAAACTCATGGACACAGACAACAGCATGGTGATTGCCAGGGCAAAGGGGGTGAGGGGAGGTGAAGGAGGATAAAGGGGGGATAAATGGTGATGGAAGGAGTCTTGACTTGGGGTGGTGAACACATATAGAATGTACAGATGTTGTATTATACAATTATACTCTATGGCTAAAACCTATATGATTTAATTAACCAATGTCACTCCAATACATTCAATTAAAAGAAAAGAAACAGAGTAAGACTCATATAATATTAATTGAATGCTGGGTGCTTTCGTACATGATTTCATTTAGTTCTCAAAGAGTCCTGTGTGATTGGCACAAGACATGAAGAACAAGGAAGAGAATAAGTTAATGACTGAACGCTGACTCTAAATCCTTATTCTTTTCCTGACTGAGACCTCAATCTTGATCTGGTTCTTCCAGCACAGGAAAGTGGTTATGAGCTCCTCACCAACACGGGATTTTTGATAAGTCATGAGGAGTGTTAAAATTCTAATTAGAAACACAGATAACATATCAAAACCTCCAAAGCTCAAAACTGTGCCACTTTTGAAAAGTTCTTCAAGATATTAAGTGATCTCATGGTGGCAGCTGCATCATAAAATGTCTTCTGTACAAACATTTCTACAAAATAGATGTACATTTCAAAATTGGTCATTTCCATTTATAAGAAAACACAATTTGCAATAGTCGCATTTTCAACTAAAAATAGATCCTTAAATTTATTTTGTTAAAAAAACTTTTTGAAAGGCAAGGATCTACATCCACATTTACTCTATCCAGCAAAGCTATCACTTAAAATGGAAGGGCAAATAAGTGCTTCCCAGACAAGGTCAAGTTAAAGGAGTTCATCATCACCAAACCCTTATTATATAAAATGATAAAGGGACTTACCTAAGAAAAAGAAGATGATCAAAAATATGATCAGTAAAATGACAACAAATAACTATCAACAACTGAACCTAAAAACAAAAACAAAAAACAAACTAAGAAAATAGCTAGAACAGGAACAGAACCACCGAAATGGAGATCACATGGAGGGTTATCAGCGGGGAGGGGGAGGGAGGAGAACTGGGGAAAATGCACAGGGAATAAGAAGCATAAATGGCAGGTACAAAATAGACAGGGGGAGGCTAAGAATGGTATAGGAAATGTAGAAGCCAAAGAGCTTACATGTACAACCCATGGACATGAACTAAGGCAGGGGGATATTTTTGGGAGGGGTGGTGCAGAGCAGAGGAGAATAAAGGGGAGAAAAAATGGGACAACTGTAATAGAATTTTTAAAAAAGATCCCTGGCTAGTGTGGCTCAGTGGATTGAGGGCCAACCTGCAAACCAAGGGGTCACTGATTTGATTCCCAATCAGGGCACATGCCTGGGTTGCAGGCCAGGTCCCCAGTTAGGAGCATGTGAGAGACAGCCACACATTGATGTTTCTCTCCCTCTCTTTCTCCCTCCCTTTCCCTTTCTCTAAAAATAAATAAATATTTTTTAATGTTTTACTTTAATTGTTCAAGTACAGTTTTCTCTCTTTTACTCCCATCCCAGCCCACCCACCCAGCTCTCCCCACCTCCCTCCCATTTCCACCGCTCCCTAGTTTTTGTCCATGTGTCTTTTATACTTGTTCCTGTAAACCCTTCCCCTTTTTCCCTGAAATAATTTTTTTTTGAAAAAGAAACTTTGGGAAACATAGCATGACATGAAAGTATCTAAATATTCAAGTCAGGGAATGATTACATAAATTATAATATATAGTTATTTATAATAAATTATATTAAAATCTTATTAAACAAAACAGCACATAAAATTGCATGTACATAATGATAATTATGTAAAATCCTTGTGCATTTGAAAGACAGAAGAGAACATTGGAAAACAGAAGAGAACATAGGAAAATACTACAAAAATGATAAAAATTATGTGAATAAATATGATTATGAGAAGCTTTATCCTTTTTTCTTAACTTTCTCTGGTGATTGTTATATGTGTTTTATAAATTAAAAATCATCATTTTGGGGGGGAAGTGCTGAACAGACACCTCACTGATAAGATAAACAGATGGCAAAGAGGCATATGAAAAGATGTTCAATATCATATGTCATTAGAGAATTACGAATGAAAACAACAATGAAATATCATTAAACACTATTAGAATAGTCAAAACCCAGAACAGTAACAATACCAAATGCTGGGGAGGATGTGGAGAAACAGGAACTCTCATTATTGATGGGAATGCAAAATGCTACAGCCACTTTATAAGACAATTTGACAGTTACTTGCAAAACTAAACATGTTTTTACCATATGATCCAGCAATTACACTTCTTGGTGTTTACCCAAATGAGTTGAAAGCCTGGAAGCAACCAAGGTGTCCTTAAGTGAGTGAATAAATTAAACTGTGGTATATCCAGACAAAGGAATATTATTCTGTGCTAAAAAAGAGAATCAGTTATGAAACCATGCAAAACCTTGGAGGAAACCTGAACATATGTCACTAAATGAAAGAAGTCGATCTGAAAAGACTACATGATGCATGATTTTAACATGATGACATTGTGCAAAAGGCAAAACTATGGAGATGATGAAAAGATCACTGCTAGCAGGGATGTGTGGTGGGAAAGGGAGAAGGGGAAATAAGTAGATGACACAAAGAGGATTGTTAGGGTAGTGAAACTATTCTGTCATGGTGGGTACATGTCATCATACATTTGTCAAAACCCAGAGAGTGTACAACACGAAGAGTGAAGCCCAATGTGAACCACAGGATTTAGTTAATAATAATGTATTAATATTTGTCATTAATTATGAACTCACACACTAATACAAAATGTAATTAGAAAGGAAGCTGTTGTGGGAGTGGAGAGCAGGTGTGTATGGGGACTCTGTACATTTTACCTAATTTCTCTGTAAACCTGAAGCTGATCTAAAAAATAAAGTCTGTTAATAATAATAATTTAATGTGGTTCACAAAATCATCTTATCAATAAATTCTGGTTGTGTTTTTTATTTAGTTTGCTTAAATTTTAATATGCAGAGTATTTATTTGCATTTTCAAATGCATTAAAAATGTTCTACATAAAATTTAAAGCAAAATTATATAAGGTAATGAGGTTTTTGGCTTATGTATATCTTAGAATATTATAAGAAAATTTCTAGTTAAGTAAATATTTGACTTTTTAGCAATTTTTGTTGCCTTTGTAACAGATTTACTCAAGTTGTTATCTCTGTTGAAATATATGGGTGATGAAGCTGACAGATTTTATTTAAATCCATAGTCATTGAATTTTTAAATGAATGAGAAACCTACTTATAAATATAGCAATGGCTTCATAACGTCTGCTTTTAAAAAATAATTCCGTTTTTCCTCCCCCGAGTTTCATCTCAATCGCTTATAACCATATCATCCACATTTTTCTATCAAGTCCAAGATCCTTGCAGGCATTGAGGTTGCCCACTCATCACAGTCCACAGGATGAAAATCGGCTTGCCTTTTCCTTAGGCATTTTAATGTTTCCATTTACTGTCCTTTTGTTATTATCAATTTCCTTAGTCCTTTAGAAAAAAATTATCTTTTTCCTTCAGAGACTGTAGAACTTCTTGGGAGCTAGCGTAAGGTTCTATTATTGCCCAGATGCCCAAGGTAAAAAGATCCGTGTGCAGCCAGGTTGCTAAAGACTTACTGATTTCAACATTTAAATGGAACAACCATAGAATGGCCAGAAAAAAAATAATAAATAGAATCTGTGGGCAGGTAACATATAAGAAATAAAAGACATACTATAATATTACTATCCTTGATGGAAGGCATCTATAGAAAATTAATAGCTTATCAGTATTTTCCTGATAGTTTCTCATTTATAATACTGTAATATAGAATTAAATTAAGTAACAACTGTTAAAGCAGATCAGTATGGCTTTTATTTATATTTTTGCGCTCGGTGGGCGTGAATTTAAAACATTGATTTTGTGGTCAACCATGAGCTCCCCAAGTGTGGGAAGGTGCTGGCCCCTTTTATGGCCATCACTTCCGTGTGCTCAGGTTCTTTCGCTCCTTCTACACAGGAGATTCGAGGTGTTGTTGCTAAACCAGATCCAGTGCTTCTGACACTAGCTCCCTCTGCTGGACACTGGTCTTTCATTTCCAAATCTGCTGGGACAAGTGAATGCGGCCCACCCCCTTGGCACCGGGCAGAGAACACATGCTTATTTGTTGTCCCGACTTCTTTCACTTACTCATTTCATTTATATCCTGCCCGTAGCTCCAGAAACAAAGATAGTGAATAAAGAGATCTAAGCAAATCCCTACAACTAGTACAACTATTTATCAACTTACCTCAAGTTTAAATACATGAAATAATACTTGCACATGTGTTCAAACATAACATAACCAATAATTTTCAAAGCCATACTTTTCTATTTCAACTTTGATTACATAACCCTTTGATCCTGGTAACCCGCAAAAATTAATTCTGTTCAAAAACACTTGTGTTCCTATCTCTACTACACTTTGCGTGTGGCAAATCTATCAAATGAAAAAAGAGAGAGATTCACTTGTTTGTATCTTTTGTCAGTTCCCTGTTATTTAGAAGGAATTTTTTCTTTATTTTTAAGATAATAGCTATCTTATAGCTATTCATTTTATTTTTAAATTAAGGAATTTCCAAACGAACAATATTAAGCTCACCCAATTTTTTTCAAAAAATTTATGAAACAACTTAGTTAATGGCTATGTGTTTGCTTTTTAGTAAACAAAAACAGAGACCTTCCCGAAACTTTTATTTGGGGACTATGAACAATAGTCTGTGATATTGGTTTCATATTTGTATGCTGTTTATAAACTTAAGCAGAAAAGTTCATCTCTGCCTTTTTCCTTGGAGAGCAAAGTGGTTAAGATAGGCCCTCATAGCTTAAGGGTGCTACTGTGAGAACAGCCTAGGAAGTAAAATGCCAAAAATACAATAAAAAACACACATACTGTTCCTCAGGAACCCAACCAATTTCTGTTTAAAATAAAGTTTCCCCTACCTCTTGTCTTCTTCTATCACTTTTTTAACCCCTTTTGTCCCCTTTCTAGTCTCCATCTTTATGTCCCAGCTCAACTTTTCCTCATTCATCATTGAGTGACTAATCTGAAATATCCCACTACATATAAAATACACAGTACTCTTCACTCTATTAAGGACATCCATATACCTTCCCATTTTCCTCGAGACTTTTTTAATCTGTGGATTCTCATTACTTTTCTCACACTTTATTTCCACCTCTGATTTCACTTTCATATTTTTTTCTCTCTTCTTCTTTTAAGTTCTGGCTGTTGAATTCAACAGAATTTACATTCAAATAAAACATAAAACCTTTCCCCCAGATTTTCATATCACCTAACGGAGACTGTAAGTGTCCCAGTAGGGCATTCAGTTATACTTGCTTAGAGTGTTTAAACTTACTCCCAGTGTCTCTCCTGAGAGAAGGATGAACTATTCAAAAACTGGTTTGAATTGATAAAGAACTTTGCCCTTATTTAAACAGCTCATCTTGCATCAGCCTCTTTTCATTCCTAAACAGATTCTGCAGCCCTCTTCATCTGAGAGAATTAGGCCTCCCTTGTCTGCTTTGATCCAGAAAATCACACTTTCATTAACACAAACATCTCCTGATCTCTGCCAATGCACTTTAGATTTTCAAATTATGTGTGTGCATCATTTATCAAAGTGCTGTCACACCCCTGGTCTGCCAAGCATTCAAACTGGACAGTCCCACAGCATATACGTGGATTTATTCAAAAGAACGGGCATGGTGATTATAATCTTGGTCCCTAAAAGAGCTGCAGTTAGCTGTGTATTTCTGACTTCAAGGAAAGAAACGCAGTAAGTTCCAAGAATGAGATCTCACATCTTAAAAGCAAGATTTAGATTCCCATCTACTCCTTTGAGCAGTAGAAAAGATGAAAACCAAAGTTTGTACTGAAAATGGTCTGATTATGGTGAGTTAATTGAGAAAAGAAAAGTGTCTTTAGTGATATTGTAAACATGTCACAACATACCAGTAGCAATGTTGATATTTGGGAAGTAGAAACACACAGAAAGTTCTTAAATCTTGATGGAAAGTTCCCCAGGTAAATTTGGTCCATGTGTATGCCTTTCAATAATTTTTTTTCAAACTCAAGTCTTCAATCTTCACCTTTGTTTTCTCTGTTCAGTTCGATCTTTTCTAAAACAGACAAAGATAAAAACTATCATTTAAAAAATAGCATTTAAACCATCCAGATACTCTGTAATTACAAAATGTGTTAGGATTTCAATGAAAAATCCTGGAAAATAAATAAACATACATAACTAACAGAAAAAACAAATATTGACACTATCAAACACGGATTTTAAAGTTACTATGTATTTATACATTCAAGAAAATAGATGATAATGTGGAAGATTTTACCAGATAACTGGAACTCATTTTTTAAAAAGGAAATTCTGGGACTAAAAAGTATAACTGAAATGGATACTGTAATAAATAGGCTGAACAGCAGACTGGAAGACTGGACGTAGCTGAGGAAAAGATCAGTGAGTTGTAAGTTAGGTAAGGATAGAGTATCCTGGGGGAAGTCTGGAAAGCAAAAAGGCTAGAAATTACGTGGAAGAGTGGAAGTGCCACATAGGACATGGTGAAAAATTCTGGCATACACTTAATATCATCTCCCTGCCGAAGGGGAAGAGAGTCAATGAATGGGGCAAGGGCAATATTTAAGCGAAAATGTCAAGAACTTTCCAGTTGATGAAAAATATCAAGTCATAGATTCAAGAGGTGCTCCAAACTCCAGACAGAGTAATTGAAAAGAAAACCACACCTACACACAGTATAACAGCAAAGGCAGAGAGAAAATCACAAAAGGACTTAAAAAGGAGGATACATTATTTTAAAAGAAACAATCATAAAACTAAGAACTAACTCTTCAATAGAAAAGTTGTAAGACAGAAGCCAGTGAATGATTTGAATAGGATATGAAAAAAAATCTGGCCACCAGTGAAATTAGCTTTCAAAAGTGAAGCACTGCAGACATTTCTAGATCACCAAAGACTAAGCGCAGTCCTCAGCAGCAGCCTACACAAAAGGGCATGCTAAAAGGAGTTCTTCAGGCAGCAGGAGAATCATCCCAAAGGGAAATATAAAAATGCAGGAGAAATTATGTAGGCTAAATTTGAGGCAAATTTGAATAAATGCTAACTATAGATAATAATAATATATTAAGTTAGTTAAATACATGTTGAATTAAAATGCATAATAATAACAACTCTAATGGCATCTGAAGGGTGGCGGACTGTCAACAGAGTTCAATGTCTTGAAGTCTTAGCATTAACAGAAGTGTGTTACGAGTTCTGATATTTAGTTCTGGTAATTGTAACAATGTACGAACATGTGTTTAATCTGTAGGGGAATTACTAAAGAATAGTGGAAGGATGTGTAACCAGCATGCCAACAGAAGAAAAATAAAGGGAACAAACCAAAATCGATTAATTCAAAAGGAGAAAAAAAAGGCGGCCACAAAGCAATTAGAAAAAAAATCAAGTTAAAAAAACTAATAATGTGGTAAATATTAAATTAGTTTATATTTTGTGCATCTATTGGTTGTTTAGAAGTAGCTGTGAAATGTGATAAACAAACAAAGTCTTATTTACCTGAACTGAAAAATTTAGCTGTGGAATTAAAATAATTAGCTATTGTTCATTAGACAAATTTTCCACAAACAAATAATAAAAATGATCAATAGTTGATTGTGATATGCTAAGCATTATGTTAGATATTTCATTTTATCCTTTTGAGTTTGTTTATTACATATTTTACATTTTTAAGTGGACATCAGGCAGGTTAAGTAACTGCTTACATTGAAAACAGCAGATCTATGAAGAAAGAACAGTTTTTGTTTGTTTTTGTTGTTGTTTTGTTTCATTGATACACTTAATCATATCTATATATGTCAACTATCTGGAAAAGGAAATCAATATTTCATGCAATTTTTAAAATGTGGCGATAATGAGACATGGAGTCACCTTAGCATGTGTGAAACAAGTTTTAAGAAAGAAAAAAGGAATTGTTTACATTGCTCAAACCCTAGCAATTAGTCCAACCCATTGATTTATTGAACAACATTGTATTAAGCATGTGCTACATGTCAAGCATCATACTTGGTCCTGAAAATGTATTACAAAATGACAGAGATGTAGTCCTTGACTCATGGGGCAAATAATAATATTAATTATAAATTAATTTATTTCCTTTATTAGATAATAACAAGAGAAGACCAGCAAGTAAATAATCACAAATTCTGGTAGGTACTATAAATACCACAAAGAGATGCTCTGAGAATTTTATAAATTAGTTTTCTTTTAGGTGGTATAATGAGAGATGATTTCTCTGACACCTTAACATTTAAGCCAGCAGAGCGCTATAATCGGGGAATTCTATTCTGTATAGTGTAGACTGGAACACTTCTGAGAATGCAAGGGGCCGTGTCTAATAGTTACATAGGGTATCAGGCTGAACCAGATTAGGTATTCGCCCTCCCAAGCCAAAACAAGTATGTGTTATCTTCTAAACGCAATTGGAAGACACTGAAATATTTTAGCAGGGAATATTTATTGGCTAGTTTACATTTTTAACAGACCTCTCTAACTTCCATATGGAAAATGTATGGGTTAATGAGAAAAATGAAGGCAGGGAGACAAACTCTGAGGACGTGGTACCCATCTAGGCAGGAGGGGACAGCAGAATGGATTGATGAGGCAGAGACGTAGAAAACAGCAGCCAATTCAAGATGAAACTTGGGGGGTCTACAAAATTATACAAAATGTCACATTTTCATTTTTATTTAACAGACACACAAGAAATTATCTTAAATTTTTGTTACACAATCTGGAGAAGGGCTTCTCAATAGCATTAACAGGGATATACATATGAAGGAGAACTTATTTACCAGTGGCAAAAACCATCAAGTATAAAAAATGTTTTGCAATAAACAGCTCCCTTTTTCTCTACTAACCCCAGTTTTGAGCTTTTTGTCCAATTCTTATCAATATGTAAGTTTATATACATTTGTTAATAAAGACTATTAATTTTGTGTGGCAATATTTTCTGAAGCCTATTGTGGGTCTCCAGTAAATATTTATTTATGTTGGGGTCTTCAACCATTCAAAATATTTATGTTTAAATTTATGTATAGGAAAATGCATGTAATTTTTTCTCTATAAGGGCTAAGTTTCCTAACTTAGAAAAGTTTGCCTCATCCAAAACATTACTTGAATATACATACGAGTGGAATTCTATTATTTCATATATTCCCTTATATATTTTATGTCATCTCTATTCCATCTGAATGTACTTTTGCATATGATCAGAGATAGGAGCAAACACTATTCATCATGTTAGGATACATCACACCTTTCCATATGAACTGAAATTCCACTTCAGTTTTTATCGAGTCTTTAAGTCGTAAATCAACTTCGGTATGCACTGGTATACTCTACTGTCTCTCTATTTCTATATCCATATATTCCATTTTTGTTGGAATGACTTACAGTAAGTTTTGGTAAGGGAAGTCCTCTGTATTAATCTTTTTTTCCCTTGTGGTCCTCCTGACAATAGTTTTTCATCACACACACAGTAATATCTACCTCTTGTAAATAAATCAAACAGTACCAAATATATGGCATGATATGCTATAATTCTCAATCTCTCCCTGATTCCTCCATTAACCACTACTAAATGTTGGTGTATTTTCTTTCTGTTTTTTTTGGCTGAGCATTCATACATTGAAATTCATTCTGGACTAATCTCATTTTTAATAATTTCATTAGCAATTCACAGACACTTATTCTTCTACAGAAACTTTAAAATATTTTAATCTACTCCATAAAATGAAGAACAACTCATCTTCTACTAGTAGCTGGGACACGCTGGCAGCCAGTAGATCTTTAGATTATTTTTTTAATCAGCCTATTTCAGCAGAGCTTGTAAAGTTGCAAGGAAAACAGATCGACTCAATCTAGCTCACAAAAATGAGGATTTGTCATCTCTAAATCTTCAAGGGCCATAGTCAAAATTGGAAGGAAGTTCACCAAAATATAATATAACAGGACAAGCATTAAACTGAGGCAGAGTTTCACTGGTGATTCATCTCTCAAATTGAACTAAATCATTTCATAAGCAGTTTAGAATGCCAGGTGCTGGATACCAAGATGAGAATGACAGAATTACTGTCCTCACCACACTCACTGTCTAATGGGGGCAGTGGGATGCAGAAATGATGTGACCGGCATGGTGTCACAAAGGTAATTTAATTGCTAACTGAGACCTAAACCTCAATAGTTCCGCTCTGCCTGTGCCTCTAAACCCTGTTAACTCCACATAGTTGCTCTGTCTTTATCTATTCATTCTTTTTCTTGATTTCAGTTGCAGAAGAAAAGGTGACCTTATCAAAGCTAAACCATGACTCCTGATCTCATTTCTCCAACTCTCTCTTTTTATATTTAAAAGTACCATTCTGTCATTCTAGAATTTATATAAAAGAAAAAATATTTTGGGGGGAGTAGTAGAGAGAGAGACTCCAGTGGCCCCTGATTTCTCTACTTGACACTGTGGATCATTTCTTTCTTCCTGAAACTCTTCCCCGCCTGGATTGCTCTGATCCAAAACCATCAGAGTTTACCCCTTTCCTCCTCCATCTATCCTCTCTCTGGTTCAGTGGCTTGTCATCCATCTCCTACCCTATAGAAAGGGATCCTTGTTTTCTTCTCATATTATTTCTCTTCTCCCTAGTATTTGTGAAAGTCTCATAAATCTTTATTTTAACCTCTTACCAATCTCCAAATCACCAGTTCCACATAACGCCCAACCATTTGTTGGACATTGTTGCCAATGCACCAAAATTGAAAATTAACCTCAAGATTTTTCCCTATTTAATCGAGAACCTGCTTCTCCTTACTTATTTCTAGTAATGGTATATTCATTCTACCAATCTCCTACTCGTGAAGCTTTGGTTTGACTTCTCCTAGGCCGTAACCAGCCCCCTACCTCCCAGCACCACCATCTAATTATCCACTTGATTTTATAGCTTCTGCCTGGAAAATGTCTTGCATCCAACCTTTTCTCTTTTTACCTTCAGTTTTTATTTGTACTGATCCTAATTTAATCTATGCTAAAAGTATCTATGACCTGGACTATGTGTTACAAAAGCATTTCTAAAGTCCATTAAGGATCTGAATTAGGCATTAGATAATTATTACATACATTTTTCACCATATCCTCTTATTTTCAAAGTCAGAATTCACTGTTTTTTATTGAATGACATTTAACAAATATCTACTTTCAGTCATAGTGTGTATGGCATGTAGTACTGTGCAGACAAGAAATCAAATGTCTACTTACTCATTCACAAGTGTATGTTAAGCACCTACTATTTCCCAGGTAAGATTCTAGATTCTGCAGATTCAGCACTGAAAAAAAAATAAAATCAAGAAAGTCCCTGTACTTGTACTAAAACTCATATTTTAGTGGCTATGTCTGGCTTTGAATCTTGGATCTAACATTTTTAGATTTGTGATCTTAGGTAAGTTACTGAACTTTTCTAAGCCTTTGTTCCTTTGTCTGTTAAAGAAAAAGGTGGAGGAAGGGAGGGTATGAGATATTTGTAAGCTCACCCTTTTTTACATGAATTGTGTAAAATGTTTTTATCTTTTAATTATTTTATTTTGTTGTTCTATTACAGTTGTCCCAGTTTTCTCCCGGTTGATTTGAAGAAACAGAAATTAGACAGGCTGACACTTCATGTGACTCACTCAATACATGTTAGCTCCTCTTTTTCTGACACACATGTTCTGTCCTCTCACACAGCTTGCCTTACTCACTTCTTAACCCACATATTGGGGTTCATTTTGTTTTGGCCCATAACCCCCTTTCCAATTTATTACATAATGCACAAGCTACATACACATTTTTAGTATTTACTCTCTTTTTCCATTCTGAATATCTGTTGAATTTGCATCAACACTTACAAATTAGGCAGAACTTAAACTACTAAAAGATATAAGGATTTTTCATCTGGGAATAAATTAAGAATAATAAAAATATTAAAATAACTAGATTTCATTTTCATTTATAATTATGTAACCAATCTCTAATATTTTTCTTCCCCAAATTAAAAGTCTTTAAAATGATATATATTAAAAAATATATACACATATGTATTCCTCTTTTCCTCTCCCTCTCACTCTCTCTCTCTTTTCACTAGTGACTCAGAAAGTAAGAGACCGTATTCAGCTCTTTGCTGTATTTCTGGTTCACATCCAGTGGACAAAAGAGTGGGAAACATTCAACCAACCAGTAATTATTGAGCATCTATAAAGTACCAGAAGCTCTTCCAGACCCTAGGAAGTCCTGGCTCCTGCTCCCGTGAAGCCTGCGCCCTGAGGTGAAAAGCATTAGCTCCGCCACAGCTACTAGGGTAGTGGTAGAGGCCCACATGCGAATATACTTAGAGTAACAGATATATTGGAGGTAATCTAGATATTGTCCAGCCTAATAGAAAAATCTGTATACTTGTCTTTCATTCCATCTTTTCTTGGATGCCCTCAGCAACAGGGAGCTCAGTATCTCACCCTTTCCATTTTTAATAGGTTTCAACATTAAAAGTTCTCATATTTTTCTGGTCTTCCAAACATTTAAAGGCCAGTTTATACCACTTTTTCAACTTTCACAACCACACCGGTCCCTAAACTGGGCTAAAAACACACAAACTTTTAGTCATTCTAAATGTGATATTGTTATCAGGATTGCCAATGTGCCTCCAAAATTTGTAACTATTTCAAATGGCCTTGATATACACACTGACCAGATTAGAATATAGTGAATTATTTCTTCCTATTTTGGTTCAAGCATTTTAGGGTTGAAATAACCCTAAATGCCTTAATCACCTTAACTGGTTGGTTCATATTCAACTTTTGTGTCTATAGAATATTTCTTGCCATTATTACTCTATGGCCTTACAACTAAACATGAGGGATGGCAATATGTGTGGGAAGTAGGTAGGCAGGCAGGCCAAAGTGATTTTATATCAATTTTTGAGATTAAGTACAGTGCTCTCTGACTTAATGATTTTCATTTTAATTTGTCAAAATTTAGTTATCAACTTAGAACATCCTTCATGCTCAGAGCCAAAAGCAGAGTTTCAAGCTTTCAGGAAACCAAACAGTTCCATAATCATTCAAATGAAATTGCTGACACAGTACTAGTGTGAACAAGGACATTGTATCAATATATTATTATAATGCCACTTGAAATATGGATATTTCCTGGCAGATAGGTTACAAAGACAATAACAAATTATACCTAAGTATTTTATGATTTCAAGCTGATTTCTTTAATTTAAATCTGGAATATTTATTTTATGTAAGTTTTTTACTCCATTCAGTTGAAATATGTAGGAAGTTATTGAAAATGATTAAGGACTCTTTTTTTTTTTAATTTTGAGGGAGATCCAAAAAGTCCCAGGTCACTACATTATAATCAATGGTCAACATTTATTTACTCTAAAAGAGAAAATAAATACTTTGTACCACCATTATATAACATCATCTATGCACCCTTGAAAAATGATAAAACATAACTGTCTTCATTTCTAATTAAACTTTTTTCAAAAGTAGAGCACTTAGGAGATATGTGATATGTAATATAGTTCTAAGCAAAATTAAGCACTGTAGAACCCAGAAAGCAAAAGATATAAAAATGTATAGAAGAAGAAAAACATACTTTTCATATGTGTTGACATTTTAAGAATTACAGCTATAGCAGCAGTAAAAAGAAATTTTAGAATTCAATGAATATTTAGATGTTTAAGACAATTAAAGAGTTAAAATTTTTACATTTGTAAATTCTTCTTTAATGAGAAACAGAAATATAAAAAATGAAAACAATAATAATTCTAGTGTTTGCAAAAGCTTTGGAATTTTCAGTGTTCCTGGGTCTCTGCTTGAACCACATAAAATTGAAATGATGCAGTCACAAATTGTTTCTTAACTGTTTTATATTCAGTAATTTTTAATGAAGCAACTAAATTAGGCATAACTTAGTACAGCTTTAATGTTATTATGATGAATCTATTTTACTTGATTAAAAATTATAAAACCAGGGAGCCTTAAATATTATCTTAAAAGATTAACTACTGTGTCAATTACAAATCTAGGGGAAAGGTATTTATAAGGGAATAACTATTCTGAACAATAACTTCCTTTTGTTCTTTTCATTTAATTAAAGACTCAATCGACTTTCTTTTTTTATTGACTTTAGAGAGAGAGAGGAAAGGAGAGAAAGAAAAAACATCATTTGCTGTTCCACTTATTCATGCATTCATTAATTGATTCTTATATGTGCCCTGACAAGGGATGGAACCCACAACCAATGGCATATCTAGGTGATGCTCTTACCCACTGAACTACCCAGCTAAGGCCTCAACTTTCATTCTTAATACTAAAATTTTTCTAAATTATACATTGGCTTGCAAATGGAAGGGCTTACAGCAGAGCTAAGTCAATTTAACACCAGTGAAGATTCAGTGAGTAATCCATTTGTTATTATATGGTGCGGGGGGACTACTTGGCAGCGCAAAGTGAACTAATTGCTAACTAAATAATCACCAATTCTCCACTACATTTTGTGTTAAATGACATATTGTGAATATATACCAGTAAAAAAAATTATTTGGATACCTAAATGATTATACCATTTTGGCCTGCTCTGCCACAATGTACATTAATTAGTAAGAGCCTCAATTCCTTAACACTGAGTCCATGAGGCAAATATTTTTACCTGTCTTTTAAGGTGACCAATTAACCAATGTATTTAGTTTCCAACTGTTGAAAGAAGATATGATCATCTGTGTGGTATGCTTGTTTTGAGAGGGGAAAACCTGCAAAGGAAACAGTTTTGATCTATGCATTGAATTTTTATTAAAATACAAATAAATGGCCATAGGAAACAATTTTCACCTAAAAAATACAAATAACTTTACCTATATTTAGTTGGCAATCTCCTCTAAATTAGTAAATGTCTTCGGAGCAACTGAAATGAACAGTCCCTCCTTCCCCTGGCACCTAGATCAAATAAGCAGCACCACGCAATCACACATTCTGGCCTCAGCCTTCTGCCTAATGACCAAAGTAGCCACACTGACAATTGAGACTACTATTGTGAGTGATGGATCCCAACGCCAGGAGATTCTCCAAGTGCTAACAAATATCTACTTCTTTGACAAAGGAAAGCATTAAAAATGTTTAAATAATCTTCAAAAAACAGAAGAGTTCTCAGTGTTTTGCTATTGTTCGTTTTTAAGTTTGGGAGCAGGAAGCATCTGAAAAATGATTTTAAAGGAAGCGGACAGACTGGTACTTGGCATGGGACTGCGTTTTGGATGAGTTCAAAGTGACGGAGGAAGTTGATTTGTATTTTTCTGCCACTAAAACTGAAGCGTCCTGCCCAGGGAAAGTCCCGCCAGACTAAAAGAGTTCACCGAAAAAGGACTCAGCGAAGCGCTACCATAAACTCAAAAGTAACTCTCCGGGGCCCACAGGCTTTGCCAAAGAGGCACGCAACGTGGGACCCGGAGAGCCCCGCGCCTCTCGCCTCTGAAGGACTAATCGGTCAGTGTCCTCCCCCCCTCCTCGAATGTAAGTAAATGTCACCTGCACATCTTCCCGACTCTGTCTGTCGGTCCTTCTCGTCCCCTACAGAGTTAGGACAGTCTCAAATACCCATTTGCAGCCCTGGTTGTCTTCAGCTCCAGTGTCCCTAACCCCAGCCTCTCGCCTCCAATCTGGTCCCCTCCCCCGCGGTCCCAACCCTTCCAAGCGCTACCGGGCGCTGATTGGCGGTGGCGCTGACAGGAGGCGGGGCCTGGAAGTCCCGGCCAAACCCGCCCCCGCGTATAAGCCCCTTCTCGGCTCTCTCTTTCCATCTCTCTCCTCTCTTTCTCTCTCGCTCCCTTCCTCCCTGTAACTGAGCAGTGAAAATTCATATTGTGGATCCACTAACAGGCACAGATGTCATGTGAAAACGCACATGCTCTGCCATCCACACCGCCTTTCTTTTCTTCCTGATTCCTCTTTTTTTCCCCTTGCTCCTTCTCCTTCTTTGTAAGTAACAAAACCACCACCAACTCCTCCTGCTGCTGCTGCCCTTCTTCCTCCTCCTCAGTCCAAGTGATCACAAAAGAAATCTTCTGAGCCGGAGGCCGTGGCATTTTTAAAAAGCAAGCACACTGGAGAGAAAGAAAAACAAAAGCAAAGCAAAACCCAGGCACCAGCCAGCCAGCACATTTTTTTTTTCACCCTTCCTGAAAACAAACAACCAAACAACCATCAAAACAGTCATCACCACCACCATCAAAACTGTTAACATAGCGGCGGCGGCGGCAAACGTCACCCTCCGGCCACGGCGTCCGCCTAAAGGGATGGTTTCCTCAGCAGAGCAGCTCTTCGCCGATCACCTTCACTCGTGCTGAGCGGGATTTTTGGGTTCTCCAGGGTTTGGGCTGGGAGCAGCTTCATGACTACGCGGAACAGGAGAGCGGCCACACCATGCGAGGTAAGCGAGCCCGCGGGCACTGAGGCTCCACGGGCACCAAGGCTCCAAGGGTCCGGCCAACTCCAGCCAGAGGGAGATCTGGGGGAGGGGAGCGCACCCAGACGAAGGGAAAGAGGTTGGCGGGGCGCAGCTCCCTACTTCGCGTTCGCAGGTGGGCTACAAATGGCCTGGGCGTGGAAAGTTGTGGGGAGGCGTTAATGGCCCCTTGGGAGTTCTGGGGGGCGCTTTTTGGAGAAAGGAGCTACGCTAGTTGCTTCTGTCCAGTCCTTAAGTTGCACTGAACCCTTCTGCTTGTGGCTTTCGGGTGCAGAAGCGTGTACGGGATGGAGGGAGAGCCGGGAAAGGGACGGTTCTCAGCAGAAGCAGCGGGAAGCGGCCGGCGCTTGGTGGTTGCCTGCCAGGGTTGGACTCGCTGGGCGCACCAGCGGGAGGTGGGGAGGGAGCGCGCGGTCACATACTCTGCAGATTACAAGGCCCACCAGAGTCCGGGCACGTTGACGCGTCCCTTCGTAGGAGAGGTAGGCAGAGGGGCGGTGTCACCGAGCAAGATGCGAATTCCGGGGTCGTCCCCTGCGCGTCTGTCGCTCCGGCTCTGCGCCCAGGCCAAGTCCGCGTGCCCAAGCCCGCGCAGACCAGGGACGAGCGCCCACCCGAAAAAGTTGTACAGAGAAAGTTCCAGAGGATAGGAGAACTTGCACTACCAGCAGTGGGAATGTTCTTTTGTCAAAGGGCTGCTACGGTAGGCGGTGCTTCTTCAGAGCTGGTGCCAAGACCCCCCGCGGCGACGGCGGCCGCAGGACCCTTGGTCGAGGTGGTAGCTGTTGGGTGTCGCGCAGGGTACAGAGAGGAGACTCGGGCTCCTGTTGCACTCTGGGCTGCTGGAGCAGCTGACCTGGACGGCTTTAGGAAGTTGCTTTGTTTGTTTCCTCCCCTGTGTTGCCGGGACTTGCAGGTTTTCTGAGCAGAGTGTCCGGACCCGCTCTCCCTTACTTTCCACTTGGCCACAACTTCACTCTTCTCTTGGGAAGCAGGCAGGGTGCCCATGCGCCATGGGGATCTGCGCAAGACTCTGGGCACAACCTCGCCCTACTCCACCCCCCACCCCACACCCCAGTTTTTCTTCCTGTCCACTCTGCGGTTCTTTGGAGAGTAGTGGGTAATATCCTACCCACTTCGCGCGACCCACCTGGTCCTGGCAACAGAAAAGTTGGAAAGGGACAGCTCCAGACCTTCCTACATCCCTGACCCCTCGACAGGTGGATTAGGCAGGAAGATCTTGGGAGAGTTAGGCTATAAACACTCATCGTTTCCACCGTGTTCACCTGAGTTCACCAACTCCCCCCATGCCTCTCTAGGAGAGCACCGAGGGTGCAGTGTGCATGCTCTCCCTGCTCCGCATGCGATGAGCCCCAGGGCCAGCCGGTTAAGGCAGAGAATGGGTTAGCCAGCTGAGCCCTGGAAAGAAAGAAAAGTAGGAGCGGGGACGGAGAGCCGGGGGGGGTGGGAGGGAGGGAGCTGAAGATAAGAAACTGGGACGTCCTGGTGGAACGGTCTTGACTGACACCCGCACTGGGAATAGGGGCCCCCATGAGTGAGAGCTGGTTCCAGTTTAGTGTCCCAGTTGGGGGCTTGGTCACATGTTCCACTATCCAAATTCTTTCGGAAATCAAGTTTCAGGTTCTTTTCTTTTCTTTTTTTTTCCCCTGTCCCATCTCACCACCATCCGCTCTCCTTTAGGTTTCCTCTGCTCGTGTCTGGGACTGCCAGTTCCCCGCTCCATTTACTTCTTCCCTTCCAACACTCCTCTCATGCTGGGGTTTTATGTTCTGAAGGTCCAAAAACAGGCACCACCTCAGCTTCCACTGGGCCCTAGGACCTGGGGAATAAAAGCCACTCACTCTCCCCTTAAATTGTAGAAAACAGAGGAGGGCCGGGCAGGAGTGTATGTAGCTGGATCGCACTGCTCCTGAAGGAGCAGTTTGCCAGCGATAGTCTGGGTCCCACACATTCTCTCTTTCTGGACTCGAGAAGCTGGAAGGGTTGAAAGTCAGGCTCTCGCCTCATGCTCACTATGAGAAACCAATCTAAGCCTACATTTGCGTTCTAGAGGGCACCACCCTTTA
>PVKM010002040.1:0-24707 GCA_004027735.1 Carollia perspicillata | reverse complement strand
TTCTATGCACACTTCTTCGCAGATGGCATTATTGAAAATAACTTCTGAAGACAGGAGGGACTTGTAATTGGGCCCATCCATGGGTGAGAAACACGTAAGCCAAGATGCGGGTTTCAGGACTTCTTCTTGAGAGTCGGGTCAGCTGTGTATTCCGCAGGGGCACCGAAATGGTCGGGTTTTCAGCCCTGCCTCCGCAGAAAACCCTGCTTCCAAAAACAGGGGCACAGATGTCGTGCAATCAATAGGTGATTGTGTCTCCGCGGATTAGAAATCTGGTTTTATGCTTGCTGTAAACAAGAATGGGGCTTGGCTTTTCTAAAGCCCAGTTTTCATATGTTATTTTCAGGTAGTTAATTTTTATTAATTACTAACTTTAGTGGGCGGGGGGGGGGGGAGATACTTCTTGCTTTCAGAGGTATAGCAGCCTTTCAGAAATCTGGAGCTTGGAATGTTCTGCAGGCCAGGCCTTTGGATCCCTTAAACAAGTTCTCGATCTTAATTTCCTGCATAAATTTCCATTCCATATTTATAACCAACATTCCACCTCCCATAATTAAAAAACCTTGTTGGAAGGGCATCTCTGTAGGTAATCTGTTAATAATAGTTCATTAAGTAATTATCAGTAAGCTGTCTTTATTCCAAGAAAAGTAAACATTCAAACAGTTTAAGGAAAAATCCAATCCTAAAGCTATATGTTAAGTATCATTGAAAATATACAGCCACAAAAATAAAATATTTTCTTACTTCTTGAGACTCTCTCCTCTCCCTTCCCCAACATCCTGGGTGAGTCTGTAACAGGACATATTACAATGCAGAAGTGCGTGACACCCTGGGCTTGTGGAATACGTCTTACTGCCACCAAGCCTTTTTACTTTCCTGTGTTTTCAGAAAATCAGGAACTGGGAAACCAAGATGGTTTAAAGGAAGAGATATAAAGGAAGAAATTTTGAGCAGCAAGCTCATAAACATGAAGAATAAAGATTAAAACACCTTTGTTAGCATCCACCTAAAACTTTGCAGATTTTCCATCAACAACAGACTAGTTTTTGCTCATTAGAAAACCCTGAAAAGATGGTTTCTTGCAACATTATTAAAGCGGTTTATGTTAGCTTTTATTTTAACATAAATAATACATTTATTTTATACTCTTAATCAAGTAACAAATGTTAACATTTATTTTGATAACAGTTTGTTAAATACTAAACCACTAACAGCCTTAGAAGCAATCATCCAGGTGTGTATTTGTATACATAGTATTTTAAATTTAAGACCTAATTTTACATCACCAAGGGTTTTATAGCACCAAGAAAATATGAAGTTTCAGGGTCAGTCTTCATGAAAATGATATTTGAACTGTTGTAGTAATACCAACTTTTAATCTGAAAGAATGATCATCCAGATTTTTAAATGATTCAATACAGGAAATTTTTCTGGATAAAAATGCAAGTAAAGCTTTTTTTAGCTATTATTTCACATTTTATAAACTTGTACCCTTTTAGGAATATAAGGAATGCCTGTGTAGTTTTTATACTTTCGATACAAAATAAAAGTGTGACTCATAACACATTAACTAGTTTTTTTCACTGAAATAATGATATGCTCCTAATTTGTAGTACATCTCATAGCATTTGACTAATGCAGGGTTAAAAATTATAATAGCAAATTACTAAGTTTAAAAATTCTATATGTGTGGGCCTGCTGGTGTTCCACAAATTTGTAAATAAAGTGAGGTTTAAAATCGTGAATGATAACATCAATGCCACTGTGCATTGGTGAAATCCAAGCCTTACAGGTAATAAATTATATGAGGAAATAGGAGAAATAATGCCAAAGTTAAAACCATCAAATTCTGTACAGACTGAAGCAAATCAAAGGTTAAGAGTGTGTGTTATTAGTGCTAAAGTTGTTAGTGATTAAGGTGACTTAAGATATATTTTTATCATCCTAATATTATGAAGAAAATTCCTTAAGGCTAAATCATTTCTGTATTTACCCTATAAAAACAAAGAATATGGCTTTAAATTATATTGTCATTAATTTAACATTACTGACATTAACAAATTATTTTATTGTTATGTTAAAATATACAGAAAAATAAATGTTAGAAATGGACATTGTCCTTAATAATTAATATGTTTTTTATTCTACATGTAGTTTTACTGTTTCATTCATTCTTATCTAAAGGAAAGAAATTAAATAAACAAATGAAATAAGTCTTTTTCTAATGTAGTGAATGATGATGACCTTTGATAAAATGAGCATGTTACACATAAAGTATCATTCCTGTAATTTTGCAATCATCTTCCCATTACAGCTTCTTATAAATATTTGTCTTACTTTGAATAGAATCTCTGACTTAACAGAATCTCTAGCAGATAATAGCAGTCTTTGGAGGCGTCTGTTGATATACACTGATACACAATATGTATATGTATGTGCCTATAACCACCCACTCAGACAAGAAGAATATTTGAGAGAGGAAATCATTCTTATCTTCCCTTTCACAATCCAGACTTCCAAATTCAAACATATTTAGAGAAACACAAGCAACTTTCCAGAGCATTCAAGAAGAAAAACTGAATACATGTGGTACTCAAGCCTCATTTTAAAAGAAACTGTTAATAGCATCTATTTTTAAATAATCTACATGAAATACCATTATACCACCTAATGATAATTAGAGAGAAAAGAAATCAAAGAATTCAGGTCTGCCAAATAAATAAAATATTCCCTCCCAAATTAAGCAACGAATTCATAGATAACAAGGCTTATGCCATGAGTTTGATGTCTCCTTTGTAGCACAAGACAAAGGGAGCATAGAGGAATAAATATTGATTGAACTAATCATCTGATGAATAGAAATGAGATTTACCAGTGCACCAATATAATAGGCCATGTTAACTAGTTCTTTCATAGCACATATGCTGCCCTTTCAACCCCTGACCCCCTCCATTCACTTCTTAATGAGGGAAACCACAGGTGTTATAACGGCATTTATAGTGAATCAACGTAAATATAATAACCATGTGGTTAACTAATGGCATTGGGGGTGGGGTGGATTCTTATGAAAGGCAATATTGTCATCATAGTGTCACAAAATTATTATGCATTGCATTTTACAAATTTTATACATTGTATAGAATTTTTGGCTTGCTCTGTTTATCTTTTAAAATATAGATATGGGGCCATGAATAAATTTTAAGTCCTGGATTTGTTGTCTCCATAATAAGTACAATTTTATTAGTGCTTTTATCAGGAGTTAAAGTGCTATTTAACATATTAATATCTTGCATGGTAAGTATCCAAAACATTTTAAAATAACACAAAAGGTATAATATTTTATACTTAATGTAAGATATATTTGTCTTGGTTAGTGGCTACTTATAAATATTGGAAAGAAAACATAACTTTATAATAATTACATTATAAATTTTGTTTTAAAATTAAATTGGGATATTCTTGGCTTAAGCATGTTCTTATGAAGGTTAAATGAATGCGTCACCTTTTGCCAAAACATGAGCCTAAAGTAATCTGTTTTGACTTAAATGTGTTCACCTCCACTTAGTAAATATTTTATTAACTAGTTGGGCATGCTGATTTTGTAAATTACTTTACCAGACAGGGTATTTTTTATGACATTTTTTGTATGATTAGTTATCATGTGGTTATAAGGTATCATATCACTTCTGTGAATTGTATTTCTCTAATTCACAGAAATCACAGACATAAGCAAAGAAAGGGCAAATCAATCTAGTTTGCTGAATTATGTTTTTTGTGACTAGTCTACTACTTATTACTTTGTACTCGTGTAAATCCAATATCCTGGCATCATGGCACATACGAAAGATTTGGGATGCTTAAAGGAAAATGTTTTATCCCATAGCAAAGCTTTTTTCCAAAGCATATTTCAATAAGTTAATTTTGAATCATATTTTTAAAAACTTTTAAGCATTCTCCTTTTTACATGAATTCTATTAGAATTATGTTATCAGATAATGATGGCAGATATACACTCTCTTAATTTCAAATTAGAAGTGCAAAAGGTGCTCTCTGATTTGGGCACAAAATTATCTTTAAAACAGAACATCAAAAGCTTTTCTAAAAAGGCCTTGACATTTATAAGCATTACTTGGCATGAAATAAATGAGTATTGGTGCTGCAAAAAAAAAAATTGTAGAATAACTTTTTATTTTACTTTTCTAACTAGTTTACAAAAAATATTTTCAAATACAAATTTTTCTCCTTACTTAGAAGCAAATTTGATTCTCCCTCTTCTGAAAACTTTGTCAAATTCACCAGTCAACTGATTTCTAGGAACCCAAATTAAAATATCTTCCTGAATATAAGAATAAGATTATTTTCACAAATGTTTCTACTTTTCAGTTTTAATTCAAAAAGGGGCAAAGTCCAAGATTTCTTCTTTTATACCTATATATATCCAAACAGCAATGTATGCAACTCACGTTTATTTATTCATGATTTATTTATTTAAGTACTCAAAGCCAGGCCCAGTACTGGGCCCTAGTAATGCTCAGGTTGATAGCAGCGCACAGGTCAGCTGGTGAGACTCTGGTCAAAGCACGAGCAGAAGGAACAGAGAGGGGCGCTCTCAGCACGCCAGAATGGCTCTCAAGGGGACGTGGTATCTGAAACAGGCCTCCATAGATAAGTAGAAGCCCATCGTTTGCTTGATTTGTTCATTGTAAATGAGGTTGTTTAAACCATAGTTTGTTGTATTCCTCAATTGCCTTTTATAGTTGGCACTATGTGAAAGTTTGCTTATTGACATAGAACCGTTCCAAAAAGAGCATATTCTGATGTAGGGAAAGTAGTAGTATTGTTCTTAAATAAAGCTTTGATTAGTAAAATGATTTTAAAGCCACAATTTTTAAAAAGCCTCTAAGGTAGTAATTAAATGACAAAAAGAAAATGTTCTGAAGGAGACAAATGCTGGTGTGGGGAAGAGAGTAGCGTAAAAAATTTTAAAAGGATCACCAGGAAAATAAATGGGAAAATACTTTATAATATCCCTATACATTTGTTTTTATAAAAGAAATTCCTATTTTTGAAAAATAAGGAAATGGCTGGTATATATTGAGTTTCATGTTCTTTAACATTTAAGGCATTACCTGAAAATAGTGATATCTGCTCTGGAGAGAAGCTTAGATTACTAGATACCAGGGAGAATAAAATCCATTGAAGTAACAGGGTGTGTCGGCAGTGTCTGAGGGCCACGGTAATGCTCTTCAAACTCTTACATTCCAAGAACTTGGATATAAGATTGAACTATGAAAATTAAACAATAAATCCTACACTTAATGATATTACAGACTTTTGAGCTCTTCTCTCTCTTAAGCGTATTTACAGAAGGAAAATCCTGGACTCCTAGATAGTAACGCAAATGTGAGTGTGAGGAGCAACTGTGGGCCGTGTTCATCCCAGCATTATTTATGGGTAAATCCCCGATCGGGCTGGGAAAGAAACAGTAACCACTATACTTCACAGTTAGGCTCTTCATTTTGAAGTGATAATTTGGCGTTCCAGTTTTGTACGTTAGTTCTTGTAAGCTTAGTTAACTTGAATCCTCATACGAAGGTCTAATCCACTCTGAAACACTGCGGAGATCAAGTTTCCAAACCTACAAAGCTGAAAACCAGACCCTGGGCTGAGGAGAATTCACAAAAATGTCACCATTTGAGACATCCAGGCAGCCAAATTGTTCCTCTTGGTTATAACCCTCTGCATTAGCATGAACCTCATCTTCAAATTACTACATGGTAAGCAAGACCACTAAGTCATGTATTTTCATCTTGAAAAATAGATACATTTTTAAAATATTGATTATTAATTAGTACTTATTAGACCAAGGAAGAGTGTTCTTCTGTTGTAACCCATCCTAATAATTAAATGGCTATTGTACGTGATCTGATTATTTCTTGGAACTGGAAGAATTTAAGAAGTGACTGAATGACCCCACTTCTTGAGGCTTTTCTAAAAATGTGAAAGGTTGGATTGAACAGTTATTTAATGAGACAACTGGTTTTCTGGTTTTCCCTCACCTCTTAGTGTAATTCTTCTGGTGCTCATATGTTATAGGACAATGGACTCCTATACCCACTTCATGCCGTGTCTGGGCCAGTGCGCCGTTCGGAGCAGTAAATGTAGACTTAACCTTTGGAGAACAGCAGTTTTATTTGAAATGCTGTGTATAGTGGTTTACTCCAGTTTTTTTTTTAAGAAAATATGCCTACTGCTTAGTAAATATTGTTGCCTGTAATTAATTCTGAGAATATACAATACAGAATAGTACTTTTTTTTGCCTAAATGGTGTGATAAAAATAATTAAAACTAATTACTCATCAAACTGCATTTACAATATGTTTAATTTCACCTGTGCAAGGCATGGTTCTCAAAAGTGCTTCATATAGGTTCCAAATAATTGACGTGAAAACCCATATTCTAAATTTCTGAAGTAAAAATTCCATATTATAGCTTGCAAAAGAATCAATGTTCAAGTATTATTTTATCATCCAACAGCTGCTGGCTTCTAAATTTCAGAATCAAACAAAACACAAGTTTAAAGAACTTAGATGTGTTGTTTCTAATGTGTAATTGGCTGGTCAAATAATAAAATTACTATGTAGGACATTTTCTATTAACTTCTACATAAGTTGTGTCTGGCACATAGTGAAGGAATTAAACACTTTTCTTAAAAAAAAAAAAAGAAAGAGAAGAAACCTCGTTCCAAATTTCCACAGTTTTAGAATATGAGCAAATGTCATGCAGTCTGGTTGAATACAGTAACATTTGTTCAGAAAAACACAGCATATCATTAAGGTGCAGTGTTTCATGGCAATAATTTGTTTTGTTTTTTACAGAAACAAAATATTTCAGATAAATTTATTTAGGAATATTCAGGATCCTAACCTATTCGTCAGTTTGCTCTAAAAATAAATTTAAAACAAACAGACAAATATTCTGTGTATTTTTTTTTTCTTTTCAATGCTACTTTTTAAAAGGCTTGATTCTAAACACCCTCACCCTTGGATATATATTTTCATTTTTGTGATTAAAAAAATAAGTACAAAAGAATGGGGCTTTTGGAATATTTTTCCAAGGACAGCTCAAAAACATCAACAGTATGCTAATAAGATAGCATTAATACCTTCCAGTTGTGTTTTTGTTTTATCTTTTTTACTAATATTTCTAAATGTCTGTCTGACTGCCCCTCCTGTCACAATAAATTCAAGTTTATTGTATTGCTTTTAGAAAGTGTTCTTCGGTAATGAAATAAGTTGATCTGAATTTCTTTCCATCAGAATTTCAGTAATTATTTTGGAAAGGTTATCTAACATGATTGACATGAGTTCTGATTTGTAGTCAAAGAGAGCCATTTTTTTATCATTTTAAATGACCAAAAAATAAAAGAAAATATGTGGCAAAGTTATAGGTGACACCTTTGATAGCTGGTCAGGTTCAATAAATCTTTATTATTGAGGACTTCCAATGCATAACAGAAGATGCCTTCTAAGATAACAGTCTCAAGCACAACAAAGGTGGTTTCTTATAAATACCCTAAGGAATTTCTTAGATAATTTTTGTTTCATTTGAATTTCTTAAGTGTCCAATGTTTTCATCTCTTTTTTCCTAAATGAGAAAAATAGATGACTTGTCCAAAATTGTTCATTACGAGAAGTGGAGAACAGAATTTGTCTTCAATCAAGGACTTCCGGCTCTGAGCCCAGCTCTATTTTTATTACACTAAGCTTTCTCTCTTAAGCTGCACTATTTTTTGTCACCCTTGTGCCCAAAGCAGACATCACTTAATCAGTCATGATATTAATACTTGCTAAGTCCAGATGCAACCTTCATTATCATTTGACAAGTATTGGTCCTCAGAAAAAAAACTTTTTATCAAAACTCTCTTGAGTGTTTTGGCGCAAGAATAAATAATATTAGAATGAAACCATTTTTCTTCAATCACATGATCTCCTTGAGCAAAACATACTTCTGCATAGTTTTAACCCCTAAAATAATGATAAGGACATTTACCAATCTCAGAAAAAAATTAAAATAAACATTATAGAATATCTATAGATTCTACATAGAAATTGTTCAGTAAAAATAATAACAAAGTCAAAGAATATACAGTAAAATTTTTGTTACCATAATTGCCCCCTTGAAGAGTCTAAAATATTATTTCACAAACTCAAATATGCCTTTTTTTCCAGAGATTTTCAAGTCTTTAGTAAAATTGTATATTTATAGAGCTTTCCTCCACTAAGATCCTAATTTATCTGCATCGACTTTAAGGAAGGAAACAATTTTATGACAAGTAGCTGCAAAGACTGCTGATGTCTCAATATGGCATAACTCTTCATTTAATAAACAACAGGCACTTGCCCTTTAGTTTATAATGTTAAACTACTAATTTGTCTCTCAGTTTATCAGTTCGCTCATGTGGTTTTTACGTTTGTCAAGGAAAGGATTACCTATCCTTGGCCATAAGCATTTCAAGCAAAAGAATGGGTTAAATAACCTAGCATACCGCCCTCTCCCTGCCTGGGTTTAATTTTGCCTGATGAGGATTGAAAGTTTCAGCAGCACACCATCTTATCAAAGGCTTATTATCATCCTATCCAATACTATGTTTGTACAAGCATAAAGTACTTTATTAATGAAGTAACCTTGATGACATTAAAAAGATGACTAGCAATATAAAGAAAAAAAACAATTAAGCTTGACATTAATTCTAAATAAATGCCGAGTTCTGGTCCTCCTTAACGATATTGCAGTTTATTGTGTTTTGCATTTTGGCTAAAACATAATATTCCTTAGATCACGCTATCATTTATATGGTTAATTTTTATGCTTTCAAATTAAGTCCATTCACATGTCTTTAAAAGCACGTTTATTAGGTCACTGTTATTGATTTTTCAGGCCTCTTCAGTGTAAGCTGTGCTGTGCAAACATAGCTAGAACCACCAACCTACCCCATCATTTATTCTCCAGCACGTAAACTGATCTTATTATGTAATGGTCCTGACTCCCACAACTCAACTAAATTTGACCGCAGATACTATTAGAAAGATAATGGACTGCATCAGAAACTACATTGGACTGTCTTCACCTTATACTCAGCTATCTACTATGTTTAATAACATACTAGAAAAAATAACATTTAAAAAAAACTGTAAGCTTATCTCAGGTGATTCTCTTTGTTTTGCCTCATGTAAAATACCTTCTTTGCTTGCTCTGTGTTTTAGAAATTACAGCATATTTTTTCCTATTCATTAATTCTGTCTGTCTTTGTACTGTGGCTGCTCTTAAGGAAAATTCTGAAAACATTTTAAAAAGGAGCTCACTAAACCTAAAAGGAGCTGACAGATGCAGTCTCATCTTTTCACGAAGGTGATAGCAGGTAAAATTAATAGTAATACTTTGCCTGGCTGGTGTAGCTCAGTGGATTGAGTGCAAGCCTGCAAACCATAGCATTGCGGTTCAATTCCCAGTCAGGGCACATGCCTGGGTTGCTGGCCAGTTCCCAGCAGGAGAAACACAAGAGGCAACCATACATTGATATTTCTCTCCCTCTCTCCTTCCCTTCCCCTCTAAAGAAAAATAAAATAAAATCTTTGAAAAAAATACTAATACTTTTTGTGTCTGTGTTTAGTGCATTAGAGTTCCCAATGAGCTGCTGGAGACACCGCACCAGCAATCTTGTGAGATGTGCAGGATACATATGAATACAAATGTGCCCTGGAAGCCAAAGGAAACCCCGACATATAAAGAATGTTTTTTAAAGAGTTTAAAAATGCAGTCTTTATACGTTAGAAATCATCCCCAAACAAAAATATGAATGATTGTTTTATAAAAAGAGGAAATACAAATGGCTAGTAAACAATTGAAAAGGAAGAGCCTGATTTCACTTATTAAAGAAACTAAAACATGAGTGACATCTTCACCTCTCAAAGGACAGAATGGTGTGATGAATTGGACACCCTAATATTCTATAGTGGGTGTTTATATTGGTACAATCATTGGGCCCACACTCTTAAAGTGGCCATACTCTTTGGCCTAATAATTCACCCTCTGGGAATCTCTCCATAGGAAATAAACTAAAATAGCAAAAGACATCATAGCTTGATTATAACATTTACAACAATATAGGGAAAATTTGTTGTAATGCTCATTATGGCACACTTTGGCTTAGTAGGTACTCACTGTTAACCCGCTATGTATTCACCATGTATTTAATATATGTCACTAGTATTAAGTGTTTATACAAGCCTGACAATGTGTTCTAGCAATAAAATGGTGAGCAAGCAAGATCTCACTAAACCTAAAGACTAATAAAAAAAAGTTTGAATACAAAACTGTAAATACTATATGACCCAAAGTATATAAAATGCACAAAAAAAAAGGGAAGAAAACATATAAAAATGTTAAAAATTATCTTGGGATATTAAGATATCAGGTAGTTGTGTTCTTATTCATTGTCATTTCTGTGCTTTCAAAGTTTCCCATACATTCTCTGTAGATTAGCCGTAAGTGTCCAAGTGAAGGCTCCTGCACAGGAGTAACACTGCTCTTTTTCTACAGCTCATTGTATTTTAGCTCGCCCATTTGGCTGAGGTCAGCTAGTATGATAATAGGGTTAAGGTTGAAAGATTAGTGGCTCATTGATAAAATTAACTTATTTAATATTTACACAATTATTCACTCATTCATTACCAAACATTTGTCAAGGACCTATTATGCACCAGGCACTACCCTCTGTGTTAAAGATATAGGATGAATATGATTCAGTCCCATTCTCTAAAGAGCTCAGTCTAATCTCCTTGGAAGCTATATTCTGTAATCCATGATAAATAATGAAAATAACAGTGATAATAATAATATGTGCTTTTAAAAACTTTCTCCATTATTGGGAAAAGAAGGGTTCTTTCTTACTAATTTCTTACTAAGAGTAGCTTAATATTACCCCTTTTTTCTCTGATGACTTATATTAATTGGAGAAATATATTCTTCAAATTTTGAAGGAAAGATAAAGATAGGGTACTCATATAGAGAAATTAATCAATGTGCTTTCATTTTACCTTGGTTAAACTAGCCCATGTATCTCCCCTGACAACACTGTGGGGTTTTGCAATCCATAGGATGTCAAACACCAACACAGACACACTGAGGTCTCAAAATATAAGAATCTGGAGGATGTATTCACTCCTACTAATGGAGTTGTGGGAAACTTTTAAATACTTCTATAGTCTATGGTAGATGAGGAATCTAACTTACCCTTAAGACTTTCGGAAACCTGTTGGTACTTAGCAGCGAAGAATTCAAATATGATGTTCATTGCTCAGGTGGTGGTCATTCATGGCCACTCATACCCCTAAGTCAGTGGTTCAAAGCAGGTGCTGATTTTTGTCCCCATTGTTATCTATGAATCTGTTTCTATTTTGTTTGTTGGTTTATTTTGTTCACTACAGTCCATGTATGAGTGAAATTATATGGTACTTGTCTTTCTTTGACTAGCTCATTTCAGTTAGTATAATAGTCTCCAGGTCCATCTATGCTGTGGCAACGTGTAAGGTTTCCTTCTTTTCATGGCTGAGTAATATTCCATTGTGTAAATGTACCACAGCTTTTTTACCTGCTTATCTACTGGTGGACACTTGGGCTGCTTCCAAATCTTGGCTATTATAAATAACGCTACAATGAACATAGGGGTGCATATATTCTTTCAAAATAGTGTTTGAGGTTTCTTGGGATATATTCCCAGAAGTGAAATCACTTGGTCAAAAGGCTATTTTTACACATTTAGCAATGATAAGAGGCACTTTAGGTTGTCACAGTTAGGAAGATGCTACTGGCATCCAGTAGAGAGAGGTCAGAAATGCTGCTAAACATTCCACAATGCACAGGGCAGACCCCCAAAACAAGTCCTTCTGCCCAAAAATATCCATAGTACAAAGAATAAAAATACTATCCCAAGAGTATATGAAGGCTTCCTAAATGAAATCACAAGTCCTCAGTTTTCCTATTTATTCTTTGAGAAACTTGGTTCTTTTTCTTCACTCCCCCTTTGACAATAATCCTACTTCCACTTAACAAAAGAGAGACCAAATTCTCACTCATTTCAAATGATTTTATTATGTACATGGTTCCCAAGATGGAAATTTTCCCAGTGCACAAAGACAAAGGGACAATTTGAAATACTAATTTTGAGCCTGAGAAAAGTAATGATTCTAATGAATGCACAAAACATTTTTTGCAAATCAGGTAGTTTCTACTTCTTTACTTTCAACAAAGATAAAAGAAAGACTTAATCAAATTGTTAGTATAAATCATTAAAAATAGTTTTGATGATAGAATGCTATGTGATTTGAGACATATACTTCCAAAGGAGTTTAAAGAAGTGGGTTAAATTACCATGGAAAAATTAGTTCCACTTCCAACTACATAGTTATGCAAATATATTTTTCAACATTTAAATCTCTAAAAACAAAAATAAGAATAGAAGTGATGCTAAACTCCATCACAATATACTAATAAATAGTAGACAAGCATAGGTAGAAGAATTGACTAGAAGAAAAAGAAAGCCCCATTGGGCTTATTAAGAGATAATTTTTTTTAATTTATTTTTATGTTTAGTAAATATAGAATCTGTAATATATTTGTGTAATTCATATCAATTGTGATTTAGTGATAATGATAACAATAAGTCAATCCAGAAGAAATGGTAATGCTCAGAACTCATGCTCACAGAGGAAAAAAAATGTTAAATTTACTATAAATACATATTTTTTGTTGCAGAGAAGTATAACCAGGTGATTAATAAAAGATTTTCAAATATGAAAATGTTGACATTAGTATAACATTGTGGGGGAGCAGTGTGAAATGAAAGTATGAATTTAAGGAGAAAATATATATTGTAAAATTTATGTTACAGAAGCGTTTATTTATTTTTTCTTTTCAAATGTATTGTACAGATATCAAAGCATTTTCAGATTTAGATTTCATTAATGTATTTAAAGAGTGACTTAGTTTTATTGTAAAATATGTAATCTAAAATGCCTCAGAAATTATAACCTTTGCAGTGATGTAGTATGTACTATATAGTCTGATTTTACAATAGCTCTAGGTTGAAGGGGAATGTTTCAGGACCCCTGATTCCTAGTTCATGGTGGTTTGCCATGTGTTTTTTTCAGGTTCATATTAACTGGTATCCTAATTGCTTAGGGAGTACATTAGATTGAGGACCTGGGCAACAACTTTCCAAAGCCAAGAAGAACCAAGATTAATAACCTGCTCTCTAGGAACTTTTCTGAGATGATTAGGCACGATCCTACCTGAGAAGCTTTGGACAATAACCAACTGTTTATTCCACCCAAGTTTCTAAAGTTCCAGTGGTCTGTAGAAGTTCTGGATGACTGCCAACCTCGGAATCAGCAATAGTGATATAAAAACAATGACCTCCCCACAAAAGAGGTGTTTCAGGACACTCCTCTAAACCAAGCGTCTGCAAACTTTTTGTCCAAAGCCTCAGATAGTAATATTTTAGACTTTATGGCCCATGTGGTCTGTCTCACAACTACTCAACTTTGACATTGTAGCACAAAAGCAGCCATAGTCAATATATAAGTGATTGATTATGGCTATGTTCAAATAAAACTTCATTTACAAAAACAGGTGACAAGCTCAACCATGGTGGGCAGTTGTTTGCTGAGCTCAGCACTGGACTGTCAAGTTCCTGAGGACAGGACCTGTGTCTTATTGAACTGAGTATTCTCATCACCTAGCACAAACTTAACATCCATTAAGCATTGCTTCAATGAGTGAAGGAATTCAAGCCTTAAGAAGATAGTAATATATTAAAAAATATGCCATAATACAATGCACTATAGAGGAGAATAAGAATGGTAAACCTCATAGAGCTTAGGTATTAGCCAAGGAGATCTATTCCTAGAAGTACTAGGCAGCTTGACCACAATTAATAGAATGAATCTGCAGGATATTATTATACATATCTTTATATTGAATAATTAATTAATATTCAAGTATAAATTCTTAAATATTTATCTTCTCTATAGTTTGAACTCCTTGAGGTCAGATATCTTTGAAGACCAAACTCTAAATTCTGTACCTTACCCACACATAATAGGTCATTGAAACTTCAAATTAACTGTGGATGAGAAAAGTTAACAAAAAAATAGCCAATTAACTAACTGATCAACAAATATTTGGTATGTCTAGTATGCTCTAAGCATAAAGTAGTTGTTAGAGGAGAGCTAATGAAAAAAATGTATTTATTAATAATAAATATATAGTGCTTATTATGTATTATATCCAGGTCTAATTTTTAATAAGTGTTAACTCAGTTAGTCCTCACAGCAAACTTGTTATAAAGTAGTGTTTAGGTTCTGATAGGTGAGGAAACTGAGATACAGAAAGTTTAAGTAACTTGTCCAAAGTCATATATCTACTAAATGGCAAAACGGGGATTCAGACCTAGGCAGGCCACCTCCTGAGTCTGTGTTCTTAAACACTGCAGAATTATTACTTCTCTTAAGTGAAATCCTGAGTTTCTAAAGGCCAGATGTGCATTGTTAACTGAAATACAGCACAATATGGCATTGCCCGAGGACCTCTGTCACAGGAAAAATCTAGATGAATTAAGAAGTAGGGCCAATGTTACAGTGATAGGAAGAACTTTGTGGGGAGTCAGAAACTAAACCTTCAAATTGTGTGGAATTTTGTCAGCAACGAATTATAAGAAGCTTTTCAGGTGGAAGGACAGAGTGAACAGAAGCTTCGTGGCAGAATTGTAAGGCAGATAATTCTGTGTATATCACCCCAAATGAAACAAAGCATAAGTAAGGAAAGAAAATAACTTTTACTCTACCCTTATTATGTGTCAGATCCTGCATTAGGTCATTCAATACACAGAGGGCTACATACAATCCTAGGCATTAAAGTGAACTGTCAGGTTCCAGTCCAGCCTCTATCGCTATGTGGGTGGCCTGGGGCAAGTTACTTAACTTTACTGAACCTCAAAGTTTTTATAAAAGAAGGATAAATGCCTGCATCATGGGGTTATTGTAATTGTAAGAGTTGAGTTATGTGAGATAACAGTATCAAGCACTCACATAGTGCCTTGGTATTAAATCCTTACTGAGTGTTTTATTTTTGTTCTAATATTTATTGTCACAACACAATGTAAAGTGTAGTTGTCTCTATATTGCAAATGGAAAAGCTAAGGTTCAGGGCATCTCAGACCAACATCTGCAACATGTGTTTAATTTTCCAAGTAGAACAGGCTTCCCAGAGAGTTCTCCTTGGGAAGCAGAGATCTGGTTAGACAGAAGAAAAAACTGAGACATGCTGAAATGTCAAATTAAAAACTTTGTTGTACTGTGGTGAAATTAGAACGTGGAGGGTCTGGTGTTTGAACTTCTGAAAAACTGAGATAAATGACTATTTCTTGTTTAAAATTTGCTTCTTAACAATATAGGGGTCACTGGGTAAAAAGAGGAGTCAAGCAAAAAGCAGAGAGGGGGTCTGGAGACTTGCTCGGGCGTAAGCCGGAGTCAGAGGTTTAGCCGACCTCTCAACTCCCCTTGAACTTGTCTCATAGTAAGAGTCCTCACTTTCACCTAATATTTCTGAATGTACTTGTCAACTTGATTTCAAGACATTGATCGAGAATAGCATTGCATCCAATCACAGAGAAAAACTCAAGACTGCTATGATAGTTTGCTTGTTTTTACTTTCTTTTATTTATTTACATTTGTTCGACATGATCTGGTTGAAAAAGCTTAGAGATGCAACATTTACCAGCTAAAAATTGCAATGATTCTCCACATTCCATCTCATGCAGGGTCATTATACTCATCAGGTTTTGTTTTGTTTTGTTTTGTTTTGTTTGTTTTTGTTTTTTGATAGCTGTGGAGAGTTGATCTGTTGTTTGGGGAAGTCTGTTTTATAAAGGACTTTTAAATAGGAGCTTTTTAAATAGGAGCTATCCAATATTTTATCTTACTATATTTTGCACACAATTTTGAACATCCCCACCAGGTATCTAAAATAGTTGAATCTTTCCTCTTCTTCCCACTAAAAATTATGATTTCCATCAGAAAAACTCAAAAATTTCATCTGAATCTACTTTCAAATATACACCTGCAGAATGCATACATGATTAAAAAGATCCCTCAAATTCTCCATTATTTTATCTTATGACAAATACTTTCATTCATCATTTCATTTTAGGATCCCTGCTGGGGGGCTTATAATTCCAGTGGTGCTTTCTGCCACCACGGAAGGTGCTGACATCAGGGATCTCAACTGTGAAACTTATGTAACTTGTACTGTACTCGGCCCAGCATCTCCTGGTCTAATTAAGTACGAACCAAGTCAGTTGGCAGAGAAATAGTGTTATGGTGCAGATATTAGCACCTTGTTAGCAGTCCAAAACTTGCTTTCTCAGGCAGAACCTATTTCTGAATGCAAAGTTTTATATAGATGAAAGCCGTGATATTTGAAAAGCACTTGATGAACTTACATTTGAAAAAAAAGGTTATTTTCTACTGGACATTTTCAATTAAAAAAAAAGTCTAGCGCAGCATTCTTAAACAGGACAGGCATATTCCAAAACTATTATTTCACTTTTTAGGGCTCAATGTCTAGAAAAAGTAAAATAATTTATTTATTAATGTCACTACATGATAGCTGGTGATGTGTGAAATATGTTATAAATGTCCTTGTTTCAAGGTCCTTGTTCCCTTAGCATTAATCTATATTTATTTATTATTATCATCATTGCTAATTTTTACTGATCACTTACTATATGCTGGGCACTGTTTTGTGTACTTTATATCAATTACCTCACTTAATAACCAAAATAAGTCCTTGAAATTAGTAATAGGCTTTTATGCACATTTCACACATGAGGGAAATGAAACATCGGGAGACCCAGCAACTTGTTCAAGGTGACCCAGCTAGCACCTGGAGGAGTCGGGATTTGAATCTAGGTTTTTAACAGCTTTGCTGCCTCCTCTTCCCATCACTCACTTATGGCCGGAGGATACCGAAAGCTTTATTTCCCTGTCTTGTTCTGTCTTGTCTATCTCAGATGCCCTTTCTGGGGTACACGACCTTCAGACACCTCCCTGACGCTAGCCAATCCAAAGCTAGGTGAATGGTCTGGGGAAATGATCTGTTCATCTTCCTTTTTAAGTTAGGCACAATATTACACATCCCTCCTTGGCACCATTAACAAAACATCTGGAATGATAGGCTGATTATTCAAAGTCACTTAAAAGCATGTCTTTCTATTATAAATGTGCATTTTGAAAAATCGCCACCAGTGACCATACACTGCGCCTGGCCCTGAAATAACCTGTCTTAATTTGAATGTGTGTGGCTCACACCCAAGTGCAAGCAGCATCCAACACAATGATAATTTGCTGCTTCACAAAAGACAAGACTATCTTCTGGGCATTCAGTGGAAAGAGTTGTAGATTTTAAATCTGGAGACATTTCCCTGCCTTGACCGTGTACCCTTGACAAGCCACCTCTGTGATCTCACTTTCTCATTTCTAAATAAGATTGTCTCTAGGGCCCTCCACTTTACAGAGTGAATGGGTGCCTACCTTTAAGTATATATAGTACTTAGATACATGGTTACCAGAGTTGTTTCTCAGTTGTTTTCGTTATTAAAGAAACAGAGGCTTTCACAGATTAGGTAATTAGCCAAAACCAAAAGCAACAGCGATTCTAATTCAGGGCCATGTGATTCAAAAATCCTAAACTGGATTGTCCTTTGTGATTCCAAAATCCAATAGGTCTACCCGGTACAAAATGCCTGGTCTCCGACATATTAGAATTATAGTGAATGTCCACACAGCCCCATAATTTTACAATATGCCAAACAATACAATGTGCATTAGGACTATAGTAAACTTCACACATATCGAAAGAGTCTTAATCATTCTTGAATCTATTATAAGACATATCACCAAGAAATTTAGCCTTAGTATCAGTTATACCCTAGTAAATGAGCTCACCGAATCTTTTCCCAACAACATGTTTTCCCAGAGATAAACGGAGAGACCTCAAGGGCCTGAAAGCTTGAAAATCTGTCTCCTGGAGACAGAGTTGAAACGGGGCGGGCACAGAAAGGCCGTGCTGATGTCAGGTAAATAGCCTACCTACTGCACAGTTTTGCGGAGGGCTAGTGTGGGCGCACACCCGTGATGCACACAGGAAGTATTTAGAGAAGTGAGGGCAGGTAGGTTGTGTGGGGGACCGGGGAATTCAATGAAGGGAGATACTTTAGCCTTTCCTTTAAGTACATCTCCCTCCTGAGTACATTTACTTCCATCACAATGGACTAGAAGAGATCCTTGCTTAGTGGTGCGGAACCCTTGAGACCTAATTTAGCTTTTATAGGAAATTCAAAAAGAGAGAGACGGCACAAGAGCAAGAGAACAGAACAAAGATATGAGTTTGTACAGGGAATATTGATACTTCTGGACTGCCTCTGTAACTCTTTTGAAAGAAATTTTCTAAGGAAATGCTGACTTGGACGTTTCTGTTAGTGGAAGGCCCGAGCTCCTCCCGCGGAACAATGTGCTGCCCGAATCATCTTTACAATTCCCGACAGTCTGTCGTCTCGGAAGCTCGAGTTCATTCGTTTTTATGCTGTGAAGGTCAGCAAACATTTTTGGAAAAATAAATTTTCCGTTTTTAATTTCTTAAATGCGCCCTCACAAGGATGCCCAAAAATAGGAAAGTTACATAAATGCAAATTTAAAACATGCCCGACAAGCTGTGCCTGTTGGTCCCGTTGATCATTTTTTACTCACATTTCACAAACATTTCCAAGAATTTCACCACACCCTTTGTTAACTACGTATCAATTAAAACACCTCAGAGAGGCAGGTACGATAATAATGTTGTTATTTGTCTCCAACAGCGAAAGGCCCACTTTTTACCAACTGCTATCATGTAGAAAGAGGGGGTGAGGGGTGGAAAGCCTGCCTCTAAGGGTTTCACAGAAGATGAAGAAAGACTTTTTTTCCACCAGTGCTGGAGGGGAAAAAGAAATCAGAGGCTTAACCAGGCAATCAGTGGGAGCAAAGACCAGGACACCGATATTCTTATTCCTTCTCATCTACTGCAGCCATGAAGTCTAATAAATTATCATACACAAGCAATTTACCACACAAATACAAAGTTGTTAGTGCAAAGAGCCCAAATTACTTTTGTGATGGCTCTAACAGTATGCCAAGGGGAGGCAGACTGATTTTAAAAAAGAAAAGAGTGGGGGAGAGGAAAATATTGAGGTTTGAAATTAAGCATCTTTCTTCTCTGTTTACTTTCTGAGTCAGCTGGGATCATTTTCCTACCCCTCTGGGTCTCAGTTTTCTCACCTGTCCAATAGAAGATTTCATTGGATAGGTACAAGAATTAACGAGGCAATATATGTCAAATACAGCAAACACTTAATTTGTAATATTATTTTCTTGTAGATAGCAGTCATATATAATGTTTGTACTTTTAAAAGATAGCCTTAAATAGTTCCACTGCATTTAACATGCCATTCATACTTGTCGTATTGACTGGCTTTTCTGCATACTATGAACCTGCCTGTGGTTATGCTGATCTTGTATCTTGTCTGATAACAAGCTCAAGCATTATGATTAACCGTGGAGTCTTTCACATCCTTTAGTCTATTTACTATCTATAGTTCCACACCATTTTAGGTTTGTTAGACATGAATACAAAATAAACATATGACAAAGATATGTATATATATATAATATGTATGTAGTAGATTATTTATATAGAATTATAAATTCTGTGATTGAATGGATTAATTAACCAGGTGGAGATGTTGAATTGAGGCAATGGTCTTCACATAACTAACAATATATTTAGTTTATTAGGCAATTGGGTGGTAACCGATGTTTCCTACCAGCTAGGAAAATATAGCAAGATAACTTCTCAGCTTCCAATATCTGTCATTACTCACCAATCTCAGAAGTCTGGAAACTGAAAGAAGGAAGAGGGCTTGGGCAGGGAGGTCCTCTTGTTTTTGTTCTGGAAGGATGATTTATTCGAAATAATGTTTTCATTTAGGGGTCTAATCATAAGCTCAAGATGGTGACGTCCAGCTGTAACAACAACAGCATCATGCAAAAAAACAACCACATGTATACTGAATCCCTTGAAAGTTTTCCATAACAGATCTTGGGATGATAAAGCATGCGATCTCATTCTATAATTAACTAAAGTGTTCTTTTTCTTTCACCATAATCCAAAAGGATTAGCCCACGACCTTTAGTTGGATAAATTGGGGGTGGGGGATGTAATTTACTCTGCTGTACAAAATTAAGTTCAGACTGTAAAATCTGACCCAAAAAAAAATCCAAGCACACACAAAAGTGAGCTTTTTCAGAAGCTTTAGAAGAAATCTTCACGGCAAATTTTTAAAAAAATACAATATCTCTATGCTAAATGACAAATTTCAATAATCTGTTTTAGAGCTTTTCCTTAGGAAACCCCTGAAACCTCACAGTCATGTCACCTGGTTATTGAGTTAGTAACATGGAACACCAAGAAAGCCAGCTTCCTACAGTTTATCCCTAATCCCAGCCTGTCACGAGACTGATTTTTCATCATTTTATCCCTACTGCCTAACACAATACCTGTCTCATGGGTATCTTTTGAATAAAGGCACCCAGGAAATGGAACCACACCTTGTTTCACTAACTGTGATAGTAAGAAAGTAGTAAACCCACTGCAGATGGTTTGCTCTGAAATTATGAGGACTGGTAAAGCAACATTGTGCAATACTTCCATCTTTATAAATATGCTCCTTGTGTATTACCTCCTGGCTGCAACAGACCTTGGTTATATTCCTGTTTGGCTTTTGTTTTCTGTGGTCATTCTACTAATACAGTCAATAAAAATGTATTGAGCAGTCACTTAAGAACTTTTTTCCAACAAAGCAGAAGATGACTGAGTGAGTAGATAAATGGAAGGACAGATAACTTTCTTTTAAGAGAATATCTATAGTAGCTGAATTTTAGCAGCACGCTTTTCATTTCAGTTTTACATTTTTAGCTCTATTAAGATATTGATCATCTTTGGAGAATTGCATTGTGCTGAACTTATTGATTTCCACTGAGCATGTTGAAAATGCCCATTACTTGATACATCATTAATGTAATAATTGAGATCAAGCATTTTTAGATCCAAAGTAACCAACATTGAAATTTCACAAGCATTAGAAAAATAGAAGATAGAATCCACCTTCACCCCATGAAATATCAAAATTATTCTATACAATGATTTTATCACACTATTTTCTGAATTATCAGTACACAGTTCAAATAAAGGCCAGGAAATGGAATTTACATTATTAACCCAAGCATTGATCATGAACTGGTAACACAGCAGTAGATTTGGCTTTTACCAAAACTCATTTTTTGATTTTGCTCAGATAAATCATGTAATGCAGTGCATTGTCTGTGAATTGTTTCCCAGGAGGATGGTGTTGATATTCAGTTTTTTTAACTGGTTACAAAAAAAGAAATAGCATAAATCAAAATTTGCAGAGGTTATTCTTCCCAAGGAACAACCTATAAGCTGAAGTCATTGTTTGGCTTTTCATTGTACCCAGATAATAAACTAAAGAATGGAAGGAAATGCTTTGATATATAGGGGCATCACTGCAAATCACTATTAACCTAAAAAAAAGAAAGAAAAAATAATGTAGCATACACATGATCACCTCTTCTCTAGCTTGCAGCTCTATCTAATCCTTATTAACCTAACACATCATACTGATTTATAGGGTAGGGATGGTGCTTTTTGCATTTATGTGTACAGAAAGCAGTAAGCATTTAGTAGGTATCTCTTGAGGTTCCAGTAGAGTTGTTACCTGTTGATTCAAATTTTCTTTCCTATAATCATCTTTTCATATGCAATCATCTTATGTTTTCACCTTATAGTCTCTTACAGATTTCATTCTTTTTGTTTCCTGTCATTTCTCAGTTTTCCCCTCATCTCATAGCTCTCCCCATGGAGAGTGATTCCTGTGCTCTCTTTGTTAGTCATATTCCTTTCCATCTTTTTTTCTATTTCTATTTACTTTATTTCAATAGTCTGTTAGTTTTCCCCCCTTTCTGCATTTGCTTGACTTATATTCTCATCTCCATGTCCTTAATCTGCCCATTTTCATTCATTTCTTTAAACTCCTCTACTTTAAGCAAAAGTTCATCAAAAATGCCATTAGTTTACAGAAAAAAGATCTCAAGATCTCCTTCTTGTACCTTTGCAAACTGGGTCAGATGCAAAGCACAAATGCATATTTACAGGCCGTGGCTGTGACTTAAAACTATGTTTGTTACATGTCTGTGTTGTTAGTACTTCACAACTGGAAAGCTCCAGAGATTTAAAATTTATACGTTGAGCCTAATTGTTACTATTTCATAATCAAAAGTTAAAAGAAAATATCACATGTGACGCTGATGTTTTCCAAACAAGCTTTCCAGTTACACTTTTTCTAGAAGACTATGAAACCAGTTTTTTAATGTGTATTTTTAAAATTTTTTATTGTTGTTCAATTACAGTTGTCCCCATTTCTCCCCATTGCTCTCCCCTGCCCTACCCACCCCCACCTCCCACACTCAGTCCTCCCCGCTCCCCGTTGTCTTTGCCCATGGGTCCTTTATACATGTTCCTTGACTTAACCTTTCCCCTTCTTTCCCCTGTTGAAACCAAACACTTTTTAGACTTAATTATTTTAATAAGGATAAGTAATCTGTTGTTCCTGTTGAATCTTCCTTCTACAATCAATATTAAATATGGCCTGACCATTTGGATAAATTGATTATGCATCTGAAGCTGTTTGAGTTTATGCTCAGTCTTTATTTCCTGAGCTATTAAAAAAAACAGAGAATATCTTAACGGTATTCCACAGCAGAGCTTGCAATGTGGAAATTATTGCCACGACTTCATTCACTGGGTCAACCACAAATTTTTTAACAAATATTATGTGTTAAGACCTGTGCTAGATTCTGAAAGAATAATAAAGTGAAGATCTCATCATGTACAGAGAGCCAAAGATACAACTGAGCACTAATTACAGTGCAGAACAATATGCCAGGGTTTTACATAGAGGGCTCAAGGTCATAGGAGAGGAGTCTTAATTTGTCTTAGGTCTGGGAAGACCTGATGAAAGGTGAGATTCCTTCACAAGGAAGAACAGTTAAGGTCAACCCAAGCAAAAGCAATGTCTGTAAAAAGATTCAGTTTAACTAGATATGATAGATAATGAAACTGGGGAAAAGTTGGCTATAATGGTTGATACTAGAGCTCTATCATTACTATCTCACAGACACTAATTCTTAAGAGAACTTGAAAGAAATCCAAAGGCCTTGACTTCTGCTGGAAGCTAATTAACTTTACTTTTTGCTGACCTTTTAATTTCCTTCACATAAAGTGAGCTGCTGATTTAAATATATGCATGAAAAGGTTTAACTAATTTGTAGAAGATGATGTTTAAATATTTATTCTATTGTTTGCTCAAACTATTCCTGTGGTCTTTTCTCTATTTGCATAATGTAAATACTTTTTTCAACCACACAATTCTTCCTATGCCTGGTAATCAAAGCTTAGATCAACCATCATAGCTCAAATATGAAAAGCCAAATTCAAAAATTATAATATTTATCTTTATTTTATACTTAAATACTGAAAAAGAAGAGATAATATATTTCCTTTAAAGATCACATCTGGAAACCTAATGATCTTTTAAAGCCTTTTTTGGGAAAATATATGTTTGACTCTAGTTACATATAATAAGGAAGCATTTTAGAAAGGAAAATTATTGCTTTTTACCTCATAATTGCTATAGAACAAAGCTAAGGATGTACAAGATATTCAAAAAATTACTCAAATTATATTTCATTTTACTTAAAGCTGAGTCTACTTAGTTATCTACATCCCAAATGCTGATAAACACAAAAGATTAACCCAAACAATATCACCTTAGAGTAAGAATGAGGATTTTAAACTCCTGGTTTTCAGAAAACAAGTAATATTTTATTTTGTCAACTGAATAGAGAAAGAAGAGTTTGCTTATGTGCCATAATTCCTACTGTGACTGATTAAATCCTTTGTAAGTAAAATGTAGAAGTTATAAAGAGTTGGAGGTTATATTGATTTTTCATTACTAGCTAAAGGCTTGCATGCTGTATAAAATGAATTCTAACATTAAGGCAGGGAGAAGCTGTGTTTCCGAGATCCTTTTTAAGAAATCCGTAGGAAACCAAACAGTTGTATAGTCTAGTAAATAAAATAAGGCAATAGGGTAATGGAACTCTATTTTTACTCTTTTTTTAGAGAAGGCTACAGATTTGTCTTTATAATTGGTCAGCTAATCTTTAGTTTCTCATCTTGTCTTTCATCTGTTGTTAAACCAGTCAGATTTTCTTCCCGAGTCCCTCTTCAAAGGACAAGAGGACACCACACCCCACATTAGAATTTTCACTCTATCAACACAGCAAGTCGGCAGGTATGTGGGAAACCAGATTTAAACCCAGATAGTCCCACAGGAGAATAAATAAATGTACCCATTTTCAATTTTTATAATAAGTGTAGAATTCTACTGCTTTTGCTTTCTACCCTCATTCTAG
>PVKM010002039.1:0-69258 GCA_004027735.1 Carollia perspicillata | reverse complement strand
TAATATTCGACAAAGGGAGCAACACCATAAAATGGAGTAAAAATAGACTCTTTAACAAATGGTGTTGGGAGAACTGGACAGCTACGTGCAAAAAAAATGAAACCCGAGCACCAACTTACACCATACACAAAACTAAATGCAAGATGGATAAAAGACTTAAATATAAGTGGTGACAGCATTAAAATCCTAGAGGAGAATATAGGCAGGAAAATCTCAGATATCTCACACAGCAACATTTTTACTGATATGTCCCCCAGAGCAAGGGATATAAAGGAAAGAATAAACAAGTGGGATCTCATCAAAATAAAAAGCTTCTACACAGCTAAAGAAAACAGCATTGAAATAAAAAGAGACCCAACTATATGGGAAAACATATTTGCTGATGATACCTCAGACAAAAGTTTAATCTCCAAAATATACAAAGAACTTACACGACTCCACTCCAAGAAGACAAGCAACCCAATTAAAAAATGGGCAAAGGACTTGGACAAGCATTTCTCCAAGGAGGACATACAGAGGATTCAGAGACACATGAAAAGATGCTCAATATCGCTAGCCATCAGAGAAATGCAAATTAAAACCACAATGAAATACCACTTTACACCAGTGAGAATGGCCATCATAAGCAAAGCAACAAACAGCAAGTGTTGGAGAGGTTGTGGAGAAAAGGGGACCCTAGTTCACTGTTGGTGGGATTGCAGACTGGTACAACCACTGTGGAAAACAGTATGGAATTTTTCTAAGAAAACTAAAAATGAAACTGCCTTTTGACCCAACAATTGCACTGCTAGGATTATATCCCAAGAATCCTGAAACACCATTCCAAAAGAACCTATGCACCCCAATGTTCATAGCAGCACAATTTACAATAGCCAAGTGTTGGAAGCAACCTAGATGCCCCTCAGTAAATGAATGGATCAAAAAACTGTGGTACATTTACACAATGGAATTCTATGCAGCAGAAAGAAAGAAGTATCTCCTACCCTATGCAACAGCATGGATGGAACTGGAAAGCATTATGCTGAGTGAAATAAGCCAGATGGTGAAAGACAAATTCCATATAATCTCACCTTTAACAGGAACCTAAACAACAAAACAAACAAGCATGCAAAATATAACCAAAGACATTGAAATAGAAAATGGGATGACAGTAACCAGAGGGGAGAGGGGAGGGAATTTCAGGGGAAAAAGGGAAGGGATTATAGGAACAAGTATAAAGGACACATGGATAAAAACTAAGGGGGGTGGAAATGGGAGGGAGGTGGGGAGCACTTGCGGGGTGGACTGGGATGGGAGTAAACAACAGAAAACTGTACTTGAATAACAATTAAAATTAAAAAAAAGAAAAGAAAAAAAGAGTGTTGAATAATAAAACCACTTGTTTTAAATGATAGGATCTCAAGTTTTCTTAAAAAGAAACCAATTATACTCTGGCTTCTTCCCTGATTTGAAATTATATTTGAACTTTTATAGATCTTAGTGTGTCCACAAAAGCAACAAAGTAATCATTGACTAACTACTTACTGAATCTTGCTTCCTAAATAACCATGTAATAGTTTCTTAATGCATCCTTTATATGATTAGTTTTCCTTCTGTAGTAAATTGTTTACTGAGTTAAGCTTTGTCCACATAAGCTTAAGTAGATATAAATTCTGTAAAATTGTAAATTGGTTAATACTTTATATATTCGATTGAAATAAAAGGAACTGTGGCAAATACAGATCTATTAGATTGAACCTATTATTCCCTAATAAGACTAATAAACAAGACCATTTACTTTTGGAAACAAGTTGCTCACTTCCAGATTGGGATTCAGGCATTGTTTGTTTCTGTGGCATTGTTTTGGTTAATTTATTCAGACTGCCATTTTGTGTTTGAAGGAAACAATGTATAGTTCTCACCTTTTTTCTCACCTGAAAAAAGGAATGTCTTCATTCCTTAAAAAATCTAACCAGTGCTTACTATGCTGGTAAAGGATGCATTATCACAAATACTTGTAATGATAATAATGAAGGGTTTTATTCCTCAAAATGATTTTAAATTAATTTAAACATGACTGATTTTCAGAAAAAAATATGTTAGAAGTAGATTATTCTAGCAATAGGTGTGCCAGTTACATTCTGAAATATCTTTTAATTGTAAAATAACAAATAGTATGAAAGCTTAAAAATATTTGTAACTTCCAGATTTATGAATAACTTTCAAGCAATTTGTATTTTGTTTATCAGCAGTGGGTATGTATTATATCTCATATTATGAAAACAGAGTCTTCCTCAGATGTTGAGGGTTTCACATTTTAGAACAGTTAGCAATAAAACCGTTATCAGACTGTAGACCTGGCCCTGAGCGGGTCTGCTTAGGGCCAGTCAATAGTGTGTGGGGTTTTCATGCAGGAAAAATCTCACAACATGATTCCAGGTGACTGAGGGTACGTTTATTTAAGCTGGGGTCAGTGAAACAAGGAAGGGCTCAGCATAGAAGAAACAACAGGAGATCCTACTGGGCTTCTTTATCACACTGGGAAGTCAGAGAAAAGGAGGCTTTGGGGATAGTGTAAGGGATTAGCTAGAGATGAGTTGCTGATGCCCATTTCTCCCCTGATTGCAAGCCTCGGGGACCCTTAGAATTTAGGAAGTGCCTGTTGCGAGGGAAGAAGGGAGGGAAGAAGAGGGGAACATGAATGGCACAGGCTGCTCCCCAGAGGGAGAGCATACAAACTGTGCCTTTTTTCTTGAGTTTTTTTTTCTCTGTCTTGCAGGTGGGAACCTTAGGGGACACCTCAGGGGAGGGTTTCAGTAGACTATTCATCAGTTTTCCAGGTGTGCTCTTTTATGGTCATGCTCTCCACTCACTGATTGGTCAGTGTCAGGGCAGGGTAGTCTTTAGTGATTGGTCCTGGCAAAGCTCACCTGATTTTGCTGCTTTTCTGGCCTGGAGCTGAAACACAACAGAGGCCTAGGTGCTGTCTCTAAGGAGGTGGCCTTCTGTATCTGGCTGTGAATTGCTCTGCCAGTTTGTTCAGCTGTCTGTCTCAGTTTCCCTACTCCACTTGCCTAGAAATTTTCCTAGCTTCTTACCATCCTGTCTCAAAACTATATCACAAAAATATGTTCTTCCTGAGAAATTTCAGTATTATGGGCACTTCAGACTAACAGGCACAGAATAATTATTTATTGTGATGGTGTGAAATATTTAATTTGCTTTGTCCCATTTTGTCTCTTAGAACCTTTATCCGGAAGTGATGTGAGGCATTTGAGGTTCTGCCCCGTGCATTCGAATCCCTGGATGTATAGTGCGCCTGCATTTGAACTTCTTAGATAGGAAGTCACGCTGTAATGTTCACTTCTACAATTTTCTTCTTTCCATTAACATGTGCTCTGCTTGGTCCCTTGCTTTTCTGTGTAAATTTTGGAAAAGCTTCTGAAATCCACCAGAAAGCTTATTTAGGATTGTTAATGACACTGTAATTAGTCTATGTGACAGAAAAGTGACATCTTTATGGCATTGAACTATTCTTGCTGAGACCATAGTATATTTCTATATAGGCCAGTCTTTAATATACTTTTTAAAGTTTTATAACACGTCTTTGTTTTTGTGTTATATAGTGCTATGCACAGATCATTGCTGGTCCACTTTACTTTATAAAAGGCAACTTCTTTTTCAGTGAAATATTTAGGTGGTGCTTATATATAGGTCTAGTTTCTAAATTGCATTTGTTGGGAGGGGAAAATAATACTTGAAGATCTTGTTGTTAAGAAAATTAGCCAGTTTTCACTATGGCATCTAATTTAGAAAAATATAAATCACTTGGTGGTGATTTAATTAATTTTGGAATTTTAATATTATTTAAGTAAAAAATTTCACAATAGTAACCTAAATGTTTTTCTAAGTATATACCAAAAATGCCATGGGAACATAAAAAACGGAAGCCATTAATTCAGTATTTGGGTACAAGTTTTTTAAATGGTTAAAGAACCTGCCAAGTATTCAAAATGGCAGCATTTCTGCTGGCCAAGGGCTGAATAGACCATATATTTCTGTGAAGGCTTGGGGAGGAGAAGATTAAACATGTTCTATACCTCAAGAATTAAACTTTTTGGCCAAAACTGATTTAATAAACTGAATTGAACTAGTAAGAGCTCTATTTTGCTAATGTACAGGTATGCACTATAACTTTTACTTAGGTATAGCCAAGGCTGGTTCTCTAATGCCTCTTCCAGCAAGGTGGTTCCTGCTGCTGCTTCTCTCGTCCCTTTTGAGTGCTCTGACGCTACGGTGTGCCTGTAGGCTGTCTCGGACTGAGGAGCACCAACACAGCATACTGTTCAGAGAAATGACGTCTAGTCAGTTTTACCAAATTGCGTAAAACTCTTTGAAGTAAAAGTACATAGCAATGTCAAGTTTTTCCAGTGTCCTGTGGGTGTTTTATAGACTGAAACTTAGGAAAGCAAATTGTGAAAAGGAAAATTTATCATTTTATACTGTAACGAGGTCCCAAAGGAATCTTGCAGTAATTATATCGTTTAGTAACTATAAATGAGGAATCCACTCAATTGAGTTTGATTGGCTACTGTTTATTGAACACCAATTGTGTGAAATGCCAGGTTGCTCTAAAGAGAGTCCCTTCCTTAGAGAGCCTGTGGGCTAATAAATAGAATGAAGAGACTTGTAACTAAAGTAGACAGTACTATTAGAGGAATGCAAATGAGATACCACGGAGATTTCAGAAGAACACTATCTTATCACATTCACTTGGGAACTGAACCAGAGTCTTGGAGAAGAATGGATTTTGAAAGATAGGTTTCTAATTTTGGCAGCTGGAGATGAGTGGGGTTGTTGGATTTTGCACAGAAAAAAAAAATGGCATCGAGATGGGAAAGGGATGGATGAATTTGGTGACTAACAGGGAGATGACTAATTTGGAGTCTAATGTTACCAAATTACATGGCTCAAAGACAAAAATTGGGCAATGTTTGACTAGGTGGGCTGAAGTCCTGTAGAGGCAGGCTGTGCTTAAGCCAAGTAGCATCCCATTGTCTGTATTTACTGCATCTTTATCTAATCCAGTAAAGGCTTGGACCAGTAGGGCCAACAGGAGCATTTTGCATATTTTTGCTTGACCACCATGGCCCTTTTTCCACTGCCTCTCTCTGCTGCCTCTCTAACCGTTTTTCTCTACCCTAGCCAAGGTCATACACATCTCTTTTTCTCTTTCTAGTACCTCCTTCCCCTCACTTTCTCTCTCCTTCCCCAGATCTCAGAATGAGCTCAGGAGTCATCTTTGGGAGCTGTACATCTTCTGAAACTGTACAGGTGGAATTAATCATTAGTCCCTCTGTTCCCACAGTGATTGTCTTACCCTATGTTACAACAGTTACTACATTCTATCCTATATTATGGCTGTTTCCATCTCTATCTCCCTTCATTTTAGGGGTTCTTGTTCCAATAGCCTTAGTAGAGTACTTGAATACAGATCAACTCAATATGTGTTTGTTAAATGAATAAATAAGAGATCTTATTTACAAACAGTTTTCATTTATGTTATGTATAGAGAGGTAGATGCAGTAGAGACCAAAGTGGTGGAAATTCTAAAAGACTTTAGTGATTAGATGAAGAAATTATTTGGAGAAGCACAAAATATGTGCTCTGTCTCAGTTCAAAATACTGACCACAGTTTGGCTCTCCTAGTCCTTTGCCTGAGCTAAAGCACAGCCTTTCTTCCACACCCAGACCCTGTGCCAGACCACAGCCTCCCTGCTGCAACTTTCCCAACCGCCTGTGAACGTGCTGCCTGTCTCAAATGGGGCAGATACGGTGAGCCCGAGGACAGAAAAGAACACCTGAGAGCAAGGCAGTGGCTTTCCCCTATTTATTTAAAACTTCTCTCCTCGAAAGTTCACCTTCATGGTATAGCATTTTTGTAAAATGACTGTTCAAACAGTAACAGAGTTCTTAAAACTCCTACATGAATCAAAATTGGGCTTAAAGTATTTTATGCACAGTTGTGTTGGTTCCTGCACTTTCCATCCCTGAAGGATTTTAGATCGCAAGTCAGGGTGATATTTGCACATTTTTATTATGCGCTTTAAGTTCATTCACACCCCGTTTTTTGTGGGTATCAATTCCTGTATTCAGAAACCCAGTTCCTCATCAGTAAAATGAGGGGATTGAAGTAGAGGGTTTCCAAGATAGCTCTGTCAGCATTTAAGAAAGAATCTATTATATGACCGTAGGAATTAGTTTTTGTTCAAGGACTGATGCCTACAGAATTATTTAATGGTTTCGTGTTTAGACTGTTTGCCACTAGATGGCAGTAAAAATTTCATTTTTAATGATGAGAAGTGCTTATCAATTTTTAAGTTTACTTCAAACGAGAGACTTTGGAGGTCTAAGTTTTAAGTGTTTCTTTTGAAATTATGTACCATGACCAAGCCTCAATATGGTTTTTTCTTAGGACCTATGTTTATTTTATCCAGGGATAAAACTCCTGTGGCCCTCTGTAGCAATTCATATTAGGGAATTATGGGGGGGAAAGACATAAATTAAAACATGTCATTTAGTTTTACAAAACACTTTTATGATAAAAAGTAAGACATGGTCATTGTAAAAACTTTGGAAATGCAGATATTTTAAAGAAGACATTTTAAATTACTCCTAGAAATAATCTATGTTAACTATTTGTTACATTTTTTCCCAGTATATTTGTGTGTACAAAATTAAAATCACATAGAACATATAGTTTTACACCTTGTGTTTCAAACTAATTTTACATCGTCTTTTCCTGTATCATTAAATATCTTTTTACAACTGATTCACGCAGTTGGATAGACCATGATGAATTCAACCAATCTATTGTTGTTGGGTACATTAGTTCTTCTAGTAAAAAACTAGTAATACTGTTATAAGTAATGCTACTATTAACCTAAATCTTTTTTGTTTCTTAATCCTCACCTGAGGACATGCTTATTGACATTAGAGAAAGGGGAAGGGAGGGAGAGAAAGAGGGAGAAAAACATTGGTTTCGGAGAGAAACATTAATTGGTTGCCTCTCGTATGTGCCCTGACCAGGGACCAAACTCGTGATCTAGGTATGTGCCTTGACCAGGATCGAACCCACCACCTTTTGGTCTGTTGGACAGTGTCCCAACCAAGTAAACCACACCAGCCAGGGCTAAACCTAAATCTTCCATTAGGATATATTTTTGGAAATTAAATTACTAAAAAAGGATACGAATTTTAATGCTTTGGCTGCATATCATCAAGTGAGTTCCTAGAAAAGCTTTAACAAATCCGAGCTCCCAGCATCGAAAGAGTGACCCTCTCACCACATTTCTTGCCAACACTGAGTATTATGGCATAGGGTGGGTTGTTTGTTTGTTTGTTTGTTTGTTTTAACAGGGCAGGAGGTTGGCTGGGGAACTAATGTTTATAGTATTAGATGTTTACAAAGTCAGTTTCCAACCATATAATTTTGGAAATTTGGGCCAGGAAAGGTCTGCCAATCAACTTATTTTTGTTTCTAAGACCTTAAGAGTTACAGTCAGCTTGTCCGCTGCAGGCGTTGTAAATACTCTCCAGGGAACTGTTTGTGGCTATTTTAAACATTAGTCAGAAATTATTTACAATCCCTACCCATACCTTCTGATTCTTCTGATTCTATTGAACGCCCTAGGTCTTTTTGTTTTTGTTCTTTTTTCAGCTTTCTTTGGCATGGCTACCAAAGGAACTTAAGCAGTTTTTGGGAGGCCACCCTCCATGCACTGGTCCCAAGGCCCAGGATGTGAGTGCTTCTGGGAGGCGATGGATTACCCGGAAAGCCTTGGCATGGTTTTTCTTAAGACCTAAAATCGTAATGACCCTTAACTATTACAGCCCCGAAGCTGGTTTCCTTCTATTGTATGTATACTATATTATCTTTATCCCAACAGGGTCTGTAGTACTTTGTGCTTTAATTTTTTAAAGTCAATCATGTAAATTACGATAGCAGCCACCTTTTATAGGCAGCTTAATTGAAACTTTGCTTAATTGGATTTTTATTAAAAATGGAATTTATAGGATTTTAAGTGAGATGTCATTCTTAGAAAACTTAGCGTAGTGCTTCACACAATAAATAGCAAGCACTCAATACATTTTAGTTGTCATAATTGTTAGAGTTGGTTCAAGCATTGACGTTTAAGGACATGGAGGGGCTATAGGAGTCCTTCCTGCAGAGGGACTGAAACATACTGAAGTGCTGAGGGGCTGAAGAGCCTGTGGCCCTAATGGGCCTCAAGTAAGCTAGTGAAGGAAAGTCAGCCCCAGGTAGGGGCTACAAAACTTGGGGCTAAGCTTCATAGTTTTGGGCACTAGTTGGATCTTCATCTAAGAGTAATTGGGAGACCTAAAGGGCCTTAAGCTGAGGACCAGTTAGGTTTGCATTGTTAAAAAAAAACAAAAACCTATTCCACCTGCCTCAGGGAAAGTGGATATAGGGACCGCTCCTTTGAAGGTGGTTTAGCCATGCAGTACTGGTAACCACCAGCCTTGGGCATGTTACTAAAGCTCTGTGTGTTTTAGTTTGCTCACCTGTAACACCGATTCAATAATAGCACCTACCCCATGGATGCTAAACTGTGAGGTTTAAATGAGTTGCTATTTGTAAAGTGCTTTAAACAGCTCCTGGCATGTAAATGTTTTAACTGTTTGTTAAATAGAATGCCAAAAGTCTGGTCTCGAAAGGCTTATCACTTCCAGTTCTGTCCTCCCTTCATCTAGCATCAGACTGATCTCTTCATGAAAAACCCAAACTGCCCCTGATTCTGAGCCCTTGGCCTCATAGTTTCCAAATCAAACTTAACCTCCTCCCTCCTTCTGCCTGGGCTGGTGTTGGTACCTACACATGGATGTGGCACATGGCTGGCCAGGCCTGGCTAGTCTTTCTTTTACCAGGACACCTGCATTGTTCCCTACTCAGGGGTCAGGCCGCAGTCACAGCTTGCTGAGAGCACCACATTCGCTTCCTACTCTGGTGAACTAGGCAAATCCTCCAGGAAACATCGCCCCACAAAGGATGGTCCCCTGGCTGTCGATTACCTCTCTTGGCTTTGCTGACCTTACCACACTGCTTGCTCTCAACCAGATTGTACTTGGTGTTTGAAAATAACTGAGAGATTACCTCTCCTGGTACTATTATCAACTCCTGTTTGCTTTCCATATTCATAAAGGACACCTTTTAACCAGAAGGAAAAAAAACAAAAAATATGAAGAAGCTTCTATCCAACCTTTTCTCCATTCTATAAAAGGAGCCTTTTAATTATCTTAAACCTAAAGTTCACTTTAACTCTGTAAATTCTCTGTTTTTTTCTCTCTCCATTGGATTTATTTTTGTAAATCACATTCATACATGGAAATTTATATATGCAGGAAATTTTTAAAATCATAAATATCTTCTACTGAGTAGTAATATTTCAAAGCTGCTTTGTTAACTTATTATGAACTTCTCTAATTTGAAAACAGTAGCTATGATCTCATTTAGGGACAGTGGGTTTCAACCCATATTACTTAGTAATGTTGCCTGGAGTTCTGTTTTAAGGATTCTGAGCATGCAGAGAAAATACCATAATCTCTATGAAAGGATGTGTTCCAGGTCTGGAGTATGGCTTTCCTTAGGGGAGAGACTCCTCTAGAATTGTGATGGGGAAAGGGAGATATGGCACAAAAGCCTTCCTTGTTGTTTCTAATGCTTTTTTAAGTTTGATGGTGGGTACAATTTATCATTTTATTTTATATATATTTTTAAAAATTGTCTGGGGGTTTTTAAAGATTTTATTTATTTATATTTAGAGGTGGGGGAGAAAGAGAGGGAGAGAAACATTGATGTGTGAGAGATAGATACATCAGTTGGTTGCCTTTTGCACACCCGCAACTGGGAACCCAGTCTGCAACCTAGGCATGTGCCCTGACTGGGAATCGAACTGGTGACCTTTCAGTTCACAGGCCAGCACTCAATCCACTGAGTCACACCTGCCAGGGCTATTTTATATCTTTTTGAATATGTGGAATAGTTTATGATAAAATTGAAATGAGCACCAGGACAGATTAGTTATATACGCCCTGGGCATTACTTGAGTGTGTGTGTTGTTCTGGTCTGTGGGGCCTATCCTTGACTTCCCTAGATGCGACTATCTACAGGATTGTATATGTGCTCACACATGTATATGCACATACACAAAATCATTTTTCTCAAAATCTGTACTCACAAAATACAGTGCAGGACTTTTTAAAAACTATAAAAGACTTTCTCTATGAATATACCAAAAACCACAAGGTTGTACACTTTAAAATGGGAGAATTTTATGGTATAATGGAAGAATTTTATGGTACATGAGTTATATATCTAAATAAAACTGTTAAATAAAATATTTCCAAATACAACACTTTTTCAAAAAGTAGGTATTTTTTCTTGATTATAAAAGTACATACACATATAGGAAACCAGAAAATGTATTAAAGTGAAAAGAAGAAAAAACATATATATATATACATAATAGCACCACCCTAGAAAATGTCAACATTTAGTGATATTCTCTTTCATTATTTTTTATTTCCATGTATAGATTATTTTTATATTGATGAGATAATTTCTGTGTATAGAATTTTACATCTTCCTTTCTTCGCTTAACATTATAATATACCCATTTAAAATGCTGTTATGCATAATCAACAAAAGAAAAAAACAAACAAAATATAACCAGAGTCATTGAATTTAAGAACAATCTAAAAATAGCAAGAGGGGAGTGGGGAGGGGACAGTGGGGAGAAGGGTTTTCAGGAACTACTGTAAAGGACACAGGGACAAAACCAAGGGGGAGGGTGGAAGCAAAGGAGAGAGGTGGGTTTGGAGGGGGTGGGGTGGAAGGGTGGAGAGAAAATACAGACAACTGTAATTGAACAACAATAAAATAATTTAAATTAAAAAGTAAAATGCTGTTATAAAATTTTCGTAAACATTTTAATGTCTGACAATGAACCACTATGTGAGAGTACTATAAGTTAATCATTACTTGATATTGGACAGTGCTCACTATGAGAAATAACACTGTAATGAACATCTTTGAGTGTAATATCCATTGTCATATTTCAATTTATTTCCTTAAATGTATGCCAGATACATTAAAAGTTCTGAATGTTTTTAAAGCTTTATAATGTATTCCAAGTTGCTTTTTATGCCAGGACTCTATCAATCTATAAAGCACCTTTGTTCAGGTCACAAACCTCTGGGCCGACACATCCTGGCAGTCCAAGCTTGAGGGGGTGCTGTGCATGGTGTCACACTTGCTCATGCTCTCTACAGGTGCCTTACTGCTCACAGAAGCACCAACGTGTGGGTGCTCGTGTGTGTTCTCCCCATAGCTCACACAGTACTATTTCAGAGGACTTAGATTAGTATTGGCTAGGTACTCATGTCTGTAAAATTCTTAATTTATTAAGTGAAAAAATGGTGTGTTAATGTTTAAATTTACCCTTTTTGATTATGAGGGTGAACATTTATTCATGTGTTTCTTGGGCATTTGGATTTTTTCTTATGAGTTATCTGTTCATACTCATTTTTTTATGCTCAGTGTTTGTCATGTGGTATTTTGCTCATTAATCTGATTATACATAATCTGTATTATTTGTTGTCAGTATTCTTCCTAGTTTGTACTTATATTGTGAAAAACAGGTTTTATTTTTATTTAGAACAATCAATTATTTGTTCCTTGATTTCAGAGTTGTTCCCCATGTAGATATGTGAAAAGCATTTATATTTTCTTCTTGTTTGTTATTTCATTTCATTTTTACATTGATCTCTTGAATTTATGTTCAATTCAAGTATATTTTGATGAGTAACATAAGGTAAGAATCTAATATTTTTCAAATAGTTCTCCCTGCACTATTTTTCACATAATTGTTTCTTTCTCTGGTGATTTATGTGTGTTCCTTGTCCTTTCATTATTGTATCTAATCTGATAAAAATATGTTGCCGAGTTTAAAACCAATAAAAAGTAAATTCTTAATATGGTTAAAGCACTGTTTGTTCATTATATATTTTTTGTTTCACTGTTTATACATGTTAAAATTGACGGACTTTGACTGTAATAATTTTAATAGTAATTTATTTTTTCTTTATACCTTGAATCAAAGTGAACTGAGTATTTGGACAAATTAAGATTGCTCATTTCATAGAGACCATGCCATTTACAAATGACCCAGATTCTAAGCGTTAAACACAAGAGGCACTTACATGCACTTTTAAGAACTCCTTTTCTGTTTACTTTTTTAGGGATTGTTATCTCACATACTTTCAGCATTCAAATTTGATATGAAAGAAGTTGGTCTTTTTACTCAAAGTCTTGGGTATACATCTGCAGATTACTATCCCCATTTGCTCAAAAATGTGAGTATGTTTAATTTATCAGTACTGAAATTTTCATTTGTTAGTATAATATCAGAAAAGTAAATGGAAATATATCACTTCTCTAGAAGAGATGTTTAACTTTTCTGTATTCATCTCCTTTTATGTTGGGTGGACTTAATGGCCATGTAAGGAAGAAGTGTGAGATGGGAAGATTATGAGAAAGGAGGAGGAAACCAGGAGAGGTTATTCTAAATCAACCAACTTCTCTGTCTCTTAACACATTTCATTTATTCTCTCAAAGATTTTTAGGCAGAGAGATTTCCTTAACCAATATAAACACAACCTTTTATTGTTAGACAAATTTTGTATTTAAAGTAACTTGATAGGAATTTTTTGTTAAAGCAAAAATTTTAATAAATAACAACCTTGTAAATTCTGTTATGTATTTACATCTTGATATTAAAGCTGTGTATTCTTCTGCCTTAAATTTTACCTAAATTGACCATAGCTGGTGTGGCTCAGTGGATTGAGCACAGCCCTGTAAACCAAAGGGTTGCTGGTTTGATTCCCAGTCAGGGCACATGCCTGGGTTGTGGGCCAGGTCCCCAGTAGGGGATGTGCAAGAGGCAACATTGAGTTTCTCTCCCTTTCTCTCTCCTTCCCTTCCCCTCTCTAAAAATAAGTAAATAAAATCTTTAAAAAAAGATTTTAGCAAAATTCATGTATTTTAATTTTGATCTTAACATAGCTTTTCTAGGAGTTTTTAATGTTTGTTAACTTTTCTGCTCTTTTGGAAGATTTGTATATGAATAACATGTTTAAAAATGAAGATCCAATTAAGAAAGAAGAAACAAAGTAATTTTAACGTGGTTTTATTTTTAATGGATTTGGCTTTAATTCTTACAAAATTATCTATCTGTTCATTTCCATGAAAAGGCATTCAGAATAACAGACAGTAAACATAAAGTCCAAGTTATGAGGAAACATGACTTGGCACTGCTTCCTTTCACTCTGACAGAGTAAAAGAAGGAGAGGACTGGGACAGGAGGGTAGGGAATCTCCACAGAAATACCAGTCCCACCAAGAAGAATAGAGCCGATGTAACCCTGTTTGCAGTGTGAGTTAACCTGCAAACTGATTTTGTTTTACAGATGGTTTTATCATTAGCGTCTGAACTCAGAGAGAATTGTGTTACTGGATTTAACACGCAAAGGCGGTAGGTGTCAAACTAAACATCCCTCTTCACAAGTTTCAAAATGTACCAGTTTGATTATAAGAGAAAATGTTTACAGTTCTTATGAAATGCATATTCATAGTTATGGTTATATCCTGTGTGGGAAGATTATTTTAATGGAATACATGGGGAATTGGTGGGTATTATCAAATTTTTATCATTTAATCACTATTCTCTCACCTCTCATAGGACACTAAATCATGCAATGTCTCAGATGCACCCATTGAGGAAAAAACCCTACATATGCCGTAGGGAACACGAAAGAAAGAAGTGCTCAGTGCCATGTGTACGTGTATCATTACATATACATACAATCAGGATATTTACAAAAAAGAGATTATTGGTGTGCACATATGACCTATGTGACCTATTGTAAGAAACAACATTCCAAAATTTAGACTAAATAAATCAAATAGAGTCAGACAAATTAATAAGCAGTTAATCACATTGTAAAATGCTTCTTCACTATAAGAAAGAATTCAAAGTTGTTTTCAATGGTAAGCATTTCATTTTTAACAAATCATTAACTAAAAGAATCTGGGAACCAAGGCACCATTTAAAGCTCTATCAGAAATAGTGTTTGCTCTGTTACTTCCAGACAAGATGGAGGCATAGGTAGATACACTTGGCTTCCTCACACAACCAAAAGAAGGATAACAACACATTTAAAAACAAAAAGCAACCACAACTGCTAGAAAATTGAACTCTATGGAAGTCTGACAATCAAGGAGTTAAAGAAGAAACATTCGTTCAGACTAACAGGAGGGGTGGAGACAGGCAGCTGGGAAGGAGAAGAAGGGTGGCAAGGCACAGCTGGTGGAGTGGGCAGTGCCACATTTGTGGGAGGAACAACTGGGGAGGGACACAGACCATGCAACCCAGGCTTTCAGTGCGGGAAAATAAAGCCTCAAAACCTCTGACTGTAAACACCTGTGGATGTTGTAGCAGCAGGAGAAACTCCCAGCCCCACAGGAGAGTTTGTTGAAGAGACCAACAGGGTCCTAGAATGTACACAAGCCCACCCTCCTGGGAAACAGCACCAGAAGGGCCCAGTTTGCTTGTGGGTAGCACAGGAAGTGACTGAAAGCCACAGAAAGCTGAGCAAGCCACATTGTACCCCCTCAGACCCCTCCCCCACATACAGTGCCACAAGGCAGCAATATAGGTTGCCCCACCCTGGAGAACATCTAAGGTTTTACCCCTCACAACATAACAGGTGCTCCAAGACAAAAAATGTGGCCCAAATGAAAGAACAGATTAAAGCTCCAAAAATAGAACCAAGCAACGAGGAGATAGCTAACCTATCAGATGCATAGTTCAAAACACTGGTAATCAAGATGCTCACAGAAATAATTGAGTATGGCCGCAAAACAGAAGAAAAAAGGAAGACTATGCCAAGTGAAATAAAGAAAAACATACAGGGAACCCACAGTAAAAGGAAGGAAACCAGGACTCAAATCAACAATTTGGAGCAGAAGGAAGAAAATAAATGTTCATCTAGAACAGAATGAAGAAACAGGATTCAAAAAAAATGAGAGGATTAGGAACCTCCAAGTGAACTTTAAGAGTTCCAACATCTGAATCATAGGGGTGCCAGAAGGAGAAGAGGAAGAGCAACAAATTGAAAACTTATTCTAAAAAATAATGAAGGAGAACTTCCCCAATCTGGCAAAGGAAATAGACTTCTAGGAAACTTAGAGAATCCCAAAGAAGTTGGACCCAAGGAAGCACACACCAAGGCACATCATCATTATATTACCCAAGATTCAAGATAAGGAGAGTATCTGAAAAACAGGATGAGAAAAGGAGACAGTAACCTACAGAGGAATTCCCTGAAGACTGTCAGCCAATTTCACAAAAGAAACCTTGCAGCAAGAAGGGGCTGGAGAGAAGTATTCCAAGTCATGAAAGGCAAGGACCTATATCCAAGATCGCTCTATCCAGCAAAGCTTTCCTTTAGAATGGAAGGGCAGATAAAGTGCTTCCCAGATAAGGTCAAGTTAAAGGAGTTCATCATCACCAAGCCTTTATTATATGAAGTGTTGAAGGGACTTATCAAAGAAAAATAAGATGACCAAAAATATGAAAGTAAAATTATAACAAACTCACAACTATCAACAACTGAACCTGAAAGAAAATCAAACTAAGCAAACAACTAGAACAGGAACAGAGTCACAGAAATGGAGATTGCATAGAGGGTTATTGGTGGGGAGGGGAAGGAGGGAGAATGGGGGAAAAGGCACAGGAAATAAGAAGCAGAAATGGTAGGTACAAAATAGATGGGGAGGTCAAGAATAGTATAGGAAATGGAGAAGCCAAAGAACTTATATGTACAACCCATGGACGTGAACTAAGGGTGGGGAAATGCTGGTGGAATGGGGGGTGCCAGGCTGAGGGCAATAAAGGGGAGAAAAAAATGGGACAACTGTAATGGCATAATCGACAAAGCATTTAAAAAAAGGAAATAGTGTTTGCTCTCAGACTTTAGAAATCCTTTCTATCTAATCCTTAAAGTAAATTACAGAGTTCTTGGGTGAAAACATGAGAAAATCTTCATTGCATTGGATTTAGCAAATGATTTTTTCTGTATATGACATCAAAAGCACAAACGATTTTTTAAAGGCTAGGTAAATTGGACTTCATTCGAATTAAGAACTTCTATGAATCATAGGATTCTATCAGGAAAGCAAAAAGACAATCTGTGAGTACGTTGAAAATCATGTATCTGACATGGTATTAACATCCAGAATATACAAAGAACTCCTAAAACTCAATAACAAAAAAATAAATTAAAAAATGGCCAGAAGACTTGACTAGACATTTCTTTAAAGAATTTGTACGACTGACCAATAAGAACATGAAAAGATACTTATCATCACTAATTATTAGGAAAATGCAAATTGAAATCACAGTGGGATACCATATCACACCTACTAGGATAGCTGTAATTTAAAAAACAAATAAAAATGAAAACTACCAATTCTTGATGAAAATATGAAGCAAGTAGAACCCTTGTGCATTGCTGGTGGGAACAGAAAAAGATGCAGCCACTGTGGAAAAAGTTTGGCAGTTCCTCAAAAAGTCAAACACAGAATTATCATAAGACCTAGAAATTCTGTTCCTAGATATATATTCAGAAACTGAAAGCAGGGACTCAGCTGTGCACCAAGTTTATAGCAGTGTTATTCACAGTAGCCAAAAGGGGGAAATAAGCAAGTGCCTATCAAGAGATGAACAGATATACAAAATGTGGTATACAAATACAATAAAACATTATGTAGCTATAAAAAGAAATAAAACGTTTATATATGCAAGAACATGGTTGGTTTTTCAAAGCATCATGCTTAGTGAAATAAGCCAGACACAGAAGGACAAGTATTGTATGATTCCACTTATATGAGGTACCAAGGCTAGGCAAATTCATAGAGACAGAAAGCAGAACAGAGGTTATCAGTGTCTGGAGGGAACAGAGTAAAGGTTTAATGGGTACCTAGTTTATTTTGGGGGTGAGGAAATGCTCTGAGTGTAGATTATAGTGATGGATACACAGCCTGTGAATATATTCAGTGCCACTTAATGGTGCTAATAACAAATGATTAAAATAACTATATGTATGTTTTACCACAATAAAATAAATTAAACTTGAAGAAAAACCAAATGTGATATTACTATAAACTCCCTCAAATGACTAAAATTTAAAACACAATAGCATGTATTGGAGAGGATATAGAATTACTGGATCTTTCATAACTGAGAGAATGTGAAATAGTATAACCATTTTTGTAAACCATGTGGCAGTTTATTATAAAGTTAAACATAACCTCAGCACATGACCCATTGATTCCATTCTTGAGCATTTACTTATGACAAATGAAAACATAGGCATTCACAAATATTTCTGTATAAATAGTCATAGCTGCTTTATTTGTAATAGTTCAAAACCAAAAAATTCAAAGGCTCATCAACATGTGAATGGATAAACAAATAAAAATTACCTATTACCACCATTTAAAAAATGAAAAGACAAGTCATAGACTGAAAAAATGAAAAGATAAGACTGAGAAAATATTATTAACCTGATAAAGGAAGGCCTCAAATCCAGGATATATAGAGAATTCATTAATAATAGATAACTCAGTTAAAAAACTGGTAAAAGATTGAATACATGTCACCAAAAAAGTATACAAAAGGCTTATAAGATCATGAAAATTTGTATGTAATGTTATATACATTATAGCAACATTTGTTATAGCAACATTTTCATAATATGAAAAAGTGGAATCAATCCAAATGTCCATCAACTGATGAATGAATAAACAAAATATGCTACGTCCATACTATAGAATATTATTCCTGAATACAAAAGAAGAAGCTACTGATTTATTTTGCAGTATGTGTGAACATCAAAAACATGCTTAGTGAAAGGAGCCAGTCATAAAAGAACACATATTGCATGATTCCATTTTTCATAAAATGGCCAGAATAGGCAAACCTATTGATATAGAAAGTAGACTAGTTATTGCCTGGGGCTAGAGGTAGGAACATGGATTTCCTGTAAATGAACACAAAACATCTTGAGGTGGTAGAAATATTCTAAAAGTAGATGATGCTGGTTGTCTAACTCAATAATTTATTAAAAATTTTTGGTGTATACATTTCAAATACATGCAGTTTGTTGGAGTGTTGTCTCGTGACTGAAATGTTGCAGTTTGATTCCCTGTCAGGGCACAAGCCTAGGTTGCAGGTTTGATCCCAGGTCCCAGATCCCTGGTCCTGGTGCATGCGGTCCAAGGTCTGTGTGCATACAATCCCTGGTCCAGACTCTTATGGGAGGCAACCGATTGATGATTCTCTTTCACATTGATCTTTTTCTCTCTCTTCTCCTTCCTTTCCTTTCTTTCTAAAAAGCAATGCAAAAATGTCCTTGGGTGAGGATAAAAAAAATTTTAAGAAAGCATTTACAGTCATTTATTTACATGTCAGGTAAGGATTTTGATTTAGCCTTGTGATAAATGTTGAATAATGGGTCTTTTGAATAATAAAATTAAAAAAATTATTAAAAGGAGCTTGAAAAACAATCAAGAGGAGGTAGTTTGTATGTATGCCTTACCTATGCCAAATCCCAAAATATGTCGAATTGATGATTTTTTTTAATTCACCTGAGAATAAACAAAATCAAACTAAAACACTCACACAAGACACGCATACAGACTACTAACAAATGGAAAAGACCAGCTACAGACTTGGAATATATCTGCAACCTATAAAACAGACATATATAGAAATGCCTCCTATAAATAAATCATAAAGAGGCAAACACTCCAGTACGGAAACAGATAAGCAGGTTACATCAAATGACTAAAACTGCATAGAAAGTAAACTTAAAAAAAATTTTCAGGAGTGACATCAGCAAGATAGCAGAATAGGAAACACCAGTCCTTATTCCACCCACCCCTAGAGTGATAACTCCAGAAACCAAGTAAGAAGTCACAATATCTCAGGCAAGCTCCAAGTCAAGAATAGCCATATTGAAACAGGAAAGAAAGGTATTTCATATCAACTAAAACTACAAGGCAGCCCAGCTTACTGGGAGGAAAATTCCAGCTTGTACTTTTTCCCTTAGAAGGGAAAGAGACGAGTGGAATGTGTCCAATGTTCTGGCTTTTGTGGGGGCTTCCTGAGGCACTAGCATTTGTCTTGCCTGACTCTGACCACTGACAGGGCACCGCCACACTTTCAGTACCTGGGGACAGTGGAGAGTTACAGCTCAACTGCTTTTTACAGCACCAGAGAACTAGCAGTGCCACAGACTAGAGGTTGGTTCAGGTCAGCATGATTAGGGGAAGGTACCCTTCTGATAAAGATAAGTAAATAAGCAAATACAGAATCCTACAATACTGTAATATTGGTATGTAAATTACTTTTAGTTCTGGAATAAAATTTAAGTGATAAAAGTATTAAAAAACTGTAACTATAAAACTATGTTAATGGATACAAGAAATTTTGATGTCAGTAACAGTGTGGAGAAGAGATATAAAGGAATAAAATGTTTTGTATGCAGCTGAAGTTATTATCAGTTTAATGTAGTTGTTATAAAGGTGAGATGTTTTATCTAATCCCATGGTAACACAAATATACCTATAGAAGTTTCACAAAGGAAAATGAAAAGAGAATCAAAATGTATCACTGTTAAAAAAATCAGTAAAACACAAAGGAAGTCAATAAGAGAGGAAAAAAAGTCAAAATACTATATTTTGCCATGTATAATACACTCCCATGTATAATGTGCACCCAGGTTTTTGGCCCAAACTTTAAGGAAAAAATAATCTTTCATTTTAATTTTTTAATTCAATTTTTCATTTATTTATATTTAGAAATAAAACTGACCATCATATTCTAGGGTATTACTTTGCATATGATTATCATTACTACTTTCTAGGGTTATACTTTTAATGCATTAACATGAATAAGAGAATTAAAAACATTTATATAGATATGGAATTAGTACCACCCATGTATAATGTGCATTCTTATTTTTACCTCAGAAATTTGAGCAAAAAAGTGCACATTATACACCACGAAATATAGTAACTACCAGGCATACAAAAAACAATGAAATGGTAATTAAGTCCTTCTCTATCAGTAATTACTTTAAATGTAACTGGATTAAACTCTCCAGCAAAAGCCATATTATAGCTGAATAGAATTTTTTAAAAAAGACAAGGTCCAAGTAAATGCTATCTGTAAGACTCATTTTAGATGTCAGTATATAAATAAGCTGAAAGTGAAAGGACTGAAAAATATATTCCATGCAAATGATAAACACAAGAGAGCAGCTATGGCCATTCTTAGACAAAATATACTTTATATCAAAAACTATTATTATAAGAGACAAAGAAGAATGTTACATAATAACAAAAGATCAACTTAATTAGGAAGATATAACAATTATATATGTACCTAAAAGCAGAACACCAAAATATATGAAGCAAACATTGACAGAGTTGAAGGGAAAAATAAAAAGTAACATAATAATCATAGGCAATTTAAATACCCACTTTAAATAATGTATGGATCACCCAGACCAAATATGAATAAGAATACAGAGGACTTAAAAAACATTTGAGATCATTTAGACCTTGTAGCTATATATAGAACACCTTACCCAGTAATAAGAGAACACACCTTTTTCTCAAGCACACACACACAGCATTCTCCAGGATAGATCACATGTTTGGCCACATAACCGTCCTAATAAATTTAAGATTGAAATCATACCAAGTATCTTTTCCAACCATGATAGCCTGAGACTAAAAATCACTAATAGGAAGAAAATGGGAAAATCTACAAATATGTGTAAATCAAACAACACATTCTTAAACAATCAGTGTGGGTCAAAGAAGAAATCACAAGGTTAATTAGAAAATATCTTAAGACAAATGAAGGCCAAACAAGCATTATACCGAATATCAAGTACAGGAAAAGCAGTGCTAAGAGGAAAGTAGTAAATACCTTCATTAGAAAAGAAGAAAGATCTCAAATTAAAAATCTAAATTTACAACACGAAGAACTAGAAAAATACTAAACTCAAAGGTAGCAGAAGGAATAAAACAGTAAAGATTAGAGCAGAAATGAAATAGAGAATAGAAAACCAATAGAAAGTAATCAAAGATAGATTTTGATGCAAAAGACCTCAATAAAATACCAGCAAACCAAACTCAGCAAAAAGATTATGTACCATGACCAAGTGGGATTTATTCTTAGCATGCAAGGATGGTTCAACATACAAAAATCAATTGATGTAATATACCATGTTAACAGAATGATGGACAGCATTGCATAATTTCAATTGATATAAAAAAACTTTGATAAAGTTCAATACTCTTTTATGATAAGAACATTCGGCAAAGTAGGCACACAAGGAAACTACCTCAACTTAATAAAGACCTTATGGGAAGAGCCCAAAGATAACATCGTACTCAGTGGTGAAAGACTGAAAGCTTTCCTTTTAAAACCATAAACAAAGGAAGGATATCCTTTCACTGCTTTGGAACATAGTACTGGAAGGAAGTCTTAGCCAGGGCAATTAGATAAGAGAGAGAAATAAAAGGCATCCAAATTTTAAAAAGACATGAAATTTTCTCCATTTGTAGATGGCATGATCTTATATATAGGAAACCCTGTAGATTCTACAGAAAAACTGTTAGAACTAATAAATAAGTAAAGTTGCAGTACTCAAAAATTAGTTGTGTTTCTATGCGCTAACAATGAGCAATCAGAAAACAAAATTTTAAAAAGTCCCATTTACAATAGCATCAAAAAGGACAAAATAGGTAGGGGAAAACTTAATCAAAGACATGAAAGACTTGGAAACTATGAAACATTGGTGAAAGAAATTAAATGGCACAAATAAAAGTTAATCTTGTGTTCATGGACTGGAATACTTAATATTCATACTAAGTAATATTTGTACTTAATGTTTGAAAAAAGTTTGTTATTTTTCTTTTGTAGAAATAGGAAAAAAACATACTAACATTCATGTAGAACCTCAAAGAATCCAAATAACCAAAACAATCTTGAAAAACAAAGCTTAAGGCCTTACACTTTCTGATTTAAAAACATTATAGCCCTGGCAGGTTGCTCAGTGGTTGAAGAGTTGTCCTGTACCACAAAAGGTTTCGGGTTGGATTCCCAGTCAGGGCCCCAACCTAGGTTGCAGGTTTGATCCTTGGTTGGGACACGTATAGGAGGCAACTGATGGGTGTTTCTCACATCGAGGTTTCTCTCTCTCTCCCCATCTTACTCCTCCCTTTTATTTTTTTAATATTTTATGTATTTATTTTTAGAGAGAGGGGAAGAGAAGGAGAAAGAGTAGGAGAGAAACATCAATGTGTTGCCTCTCATGTGTCCCCTACTGGGGACTTGGCCTGCAACCCAGGCATGTGCCCTGAGTGGGAATCCAACCAGCATCCCTTTGCTTCACAGGCCCGTGCTCAATCCACTGAGCTACACCAGCCAGGGCTTACTCTTCTCTTTTAAAACCCTCAGGTAAGGATTAAAAATAAGAAGAAGAAAGAAAAAATTAAAAATATTGCAAAGCACCCTGGCTCGTGTGTCTTAATGGATTGAGTGCCAGACTGTGAACCGAAAGGTCTCTGGTTCAATTCCTGGTCAGGGCACATGCCTGGGTTGCCAGCTAGGTACCCAGTTGGGGTAGTATGAGAGGCGACTGTTTGATGTTCCTCTCCACATGACACATGATGTTTCCCTTTCTCTCTTTCTCCCTCCCTTCCCCTCTCTCTAAAAATAAATAAACTTTTTAAAAAACCACATAGTACAAAGCTACAGTCATCAAAATTTTTCTGGCATAAAGCCAGACCTCTACTCATGGAAAGAATACCAAGGAAGTTGTAAAAAGATATCCATAATATGTTAATTGTTTATACAACATTTTAAAACATTCAAAACAATACATAATTATAAAGTAAAAAATGTTAAAACTAGAACAAAGGACCTACACCAGTGGCAGCAGAGTGCTAACTCCTGGGAGATGGAAGAGGAAATGAGATGGGAGAAGGATGTTCCAACTGTAATTGAAACATTTTATTTCCTTAAAATACCAAATAGAAAGATTAACAAAATGTTGACTTTGTAAAATCTGGGTAATGGGTGCATACAAGGTGGATAAAAGTACCTTTACAGTTGTGTGTATGGAAAATAATGCAGTAATAAATGCTAACTCAATAATAAACTCTCTCATGTACTCAAAACTGTAAACCTACTTTTGCCCCACCCTGTAGTCAGTGTTACAGTAGTTCTCTGTTTTTCTGTACATCAGTATTTTATAATGAAACATAAAAGCTAAAGTAGAGTGTCACCTAGTAAATATGGAAAATGAAAAGATAATATCCATTTTCTCAGCCTTAGACAGGAGAAGACAGTAGTTCAGAGAGGTGTCCAAACTCCACTGACCACAATTAGGAGAGCCTGATAGAAGATATTAGCTGATAAACTCTTCATAGCTGAAAAACATGCATTTGTGGCAAATTGGGCCATTTTGCGGGACAAGTTAATTTGTAAATTCATGACTTTCTTCATTAAGGACATTTACTTTTCAAAAACAATACAGACAAGTTCTGTGGGACAGAGCAAAGCCTGCTGCAGGGAGTCCGCTGGCACCTGCTGGCAGTGGCGAAAAGGACACGGTGGCAGTTCATTTGGTGAGTAGTTTAGAACATTCTTAGTCAAAGCAAAACTGTGATGTAATTAGTGAAATTCTTAACAAATTTACCAAGAATATGAAACGTGTGCTAGTAGAATGTTCTCTGTACATTGACACATCTAATGTATTCCTAATTTGCTCTGTTGAACAATGTTCATTATGGAATCTTCTGCCTTTTAAAAAATAATTTTAGAATTCAACAAGATAAATTTATTTTTCTGAATGTGTTGAGCACATATATAGTTTTAAGGGAAATTCAGTCTCTTGGATTAGGTTCAATTATTCTTATCAGAAGACTGAATTTAAAAAGCAGTTTGATACCCAGCATATTTTTTGTCTCGTTATAAGCTTTTAAAGTCCTACTTTTAAGACATAAAGCCAAGAATTCTGTTCTCTATCCATCAAAGAACCTGGAACCTAGATAAAAGCTTTGTGAGACTCAGAATTCTGTAAGTCCACAATTCTCTAGGGAATATAAATTCAACCAACTGTGTGCTCTTGTGACATGTAAAAGCTGATTTTATGAAATCAGATAGCAGAATGGCCACCATGATAACATTTGAAAGAGCTGCCAAACATACTGGAGCCATTATAGTTGTTGCTCTTATAAGTTATAATAATAATTAAAATATATATTAATATATAAATTTTTCCTACTACATACCTGAAGTTATCTGTACATTTTTAGGACTTAAAAATTTAAAAAGTTGAATTAGAATGCAGCATAGAGGATAAACTACTTTCTGGTATACCTGAATCTCCAGATATTTCCATTATTTATGACATTTGAGTTTTATTATTACATTTCTTCCACAAGTATGACTATAAGTGTTCAATCAGCCAAGAGCCTCCAAAACTTAAACATCCTATAAACCGTGCAGTAGGGTTTCTCTCTTTTTAATAGAAGGCAACCATAATTTTTTTTTTACTTTTCGACCACTCAAATATTTAAAGTTTATTTCAAAATATTCAAAAACCTTGTATAAAATTTGGAAATCTTATAACTTCAATACATAAACTGTCAGAGGAACAAAAAATAGGAAAATTGTTTAGTTTCCCTCTGCATTATTTTTAAAGGCCTGATATATGGTCTTGTCACTGCATTTTAAATAGTATTTCACTTACCACCAAGTAAAATCAACAATTCAATGACAGAATGTTTAAATTCCCTCTTGTTCTTTGCTACAAACCATACAAAAGGAGCAACATTCTGGGCTCTCTGAACATCATCAGTTCCTCTTGCAGTTCTGTGGTTTGCTGCAGATGGTCTGGCAGCTTCAGTACAACCACATGAGAAGGATGCTTCCAGCAGTATATGGTTAATGCTGAGCCTTCTGCAGTTGAATTCTTGTACAAAAATCATTTGGAAGTGCTACTCTGGCGATCAATCAAGACAAAGTGCTTAGTGTAATCCAGTCTGGAAAATGTTGCATAACTCTGCTTGAAGTTAGATCTCCATGCTCTAGCAAGTTTGCAGACCAAAAGAGGGAGTCATGAGGGCCATGAGCACTTCGAGGCCAATCAGATTATCATCTGGCTTTCCTGCATTTTGGTAGAACCAAAAATTACCTAAGTTTACATAAGACTTTAGAATTTTTCAGGAAACTTATCTTGGATGTGTTTTACCCTAATCAGGAAATATAATCAGCCATAACCGTCAGTGCTTGATAAATGCCCATGTTGCCAGGGTCGTCTTTTCCACCCACCCAGTTACCAGTGATGGATTCTGACTCTCCTTCTTTCTTTTAAGATAAAGAGAGAAATGTTGCACTTATTAGTCTTTTGGAGAAGAGGATTGATGAATCAGAGAAGAAGGGCAAGATCACTACACTACCTCCTTGCTCCTTCATTTCAGACTTCTGTATTCTGAGTACACATAATTCTCAGGCATATTTTTCAGTTTCTTAAATATTCAGAGACTTTTATGCAAAGTATTCTGCTAGAGCCTGTTCAATATGTACATATAAGTATTCTACATGTCTTTCTCATGCATGTGCAACAATTTACCTCTCTCTTAGCCCACCCAGTAAACTCATATATTCCAAAATTTCATTTACAACTCAAGTTCGACATATCTTTTTGTAACAACTTAGATGATGGACTCAAAAACAATAATTTAGGTCTAAAATCTGTTTGATAGTGAGTTAGATGTAAGAGCGCTGTTGAAGAGACTCAGTTATTGACAATAAGAAAGTGGTGAAGAGCAAGAAGCGAATTTTAGAAAAGGTGAATATTTGAGGGGAAAAGACAAGCTGTTCATACATAAGAAAATTAATGTCTAATTTGACAAAAAACTAAGAGATCTTTACTGTTTATTATTGAGAAAATAATACACCAAAACCAATAATTTATAGGAATTCATTAGTAGAAATATAAACCTTAAATATATTTCTATCGTATCCCCTTAAAATATTCAGATTATTATTAGAAATTAATATATAGTTCTGGGGACTGCTACTAAGGTAGTGTAGAGCAGCATTTCCCAAACTTTAGTGTTCATAGAAATCCCCTGGAAAAATGTAAACAAACGGATTTGTTTGCCTCACCCCCAGAGTGCTAATGCTGCTGATTTAAAGGACCCATACTTTGAGGAGTTTTGATGTACAGTACTTGGAAAGAACCTGAAGATCAAACTGCAAGACCTATGAGAAATAGCAACTCATAAGCTAATCGAAAGAGAATAAGATGAAAATGTAAGGAAATAAACCAAGTGATGAACTAATAAGCAGGTTAACGTCCTTATATTCACGTTATACTCCGGACTCCTAGAAATGACAGGGAATTTTAGCAAATATGTAATACTGTAAAACTGGGTGTGGTTGGGGGAGCCACTTTTGATGGCCCACAAGTTATAAGAATGGCTTGAAATGGTAGGTGATAGGATATTTTTGATGGAAAGTATCATAGTCCATGGAGACAACTGTACTTGAACAACAATAAAAAAAATTTCCTTTCAAAAAAAGTCACAGTCTGAAAAACTTGCAAAAGATGACTAGTGCCAAGGATAAAAGTTACCTTGGGTGTGAATTAAATGAGTAGGAGGGTACCTGGTGGCCAGCAAGATGATGGGTTATTGGACTACAGTAATTGCAGCCGGCTTGGTAGACCTTCATACACTCTTCCTCCTTATCCACTGTCCCCAAACAAGAGATAACAGAGATGTCCTATTTCCAACAAGAAGGAGGGAGGACACTTTGGAGGAGTAGCAAGCACCAAATGGCTATCAATTTCCAGGTGTTTGGCGGGGGGTGCTCTTATGCTCAGAATGCAATTTATTGACAACTCCAACCAGCACTATCTTGATCCTCCCCCCAGGTACTGGAGACAGGTTACATTAAACAGAGCATTCATGGAGAGGCTAACATGGAATCCCAAATTCCAGAAAGAGCAAATAGACAAAACAAATCATGGAAAACCAACTCTGTAAGGAAAAGTGATCCAAATGTAACAAACAGAAGATGCAAATACATCAATTAAATGGACTCCCTAGGATAAAAAATTGGATTTTTGTAAAGGAATAAAATTGTCCTAAAAATAATAAGAGAAAATGTCAAATCCTTGAAATAGTAATACTTTTTTTTTAGAAGACAGGGCTTACAGGAAAAGAAAATTCAATAAATAGGCTGACTAGGAGAGATGCTGAATAGCAAATAATGACTTCAGAGATTGAGATAAATAGTTTTCCTAGGGTATATATAGTACAAAATGACAAAGAAATAGAAAGTAAGGAATGTTTTTTTTTTTTTTTCCATTTTTATACAAGAAATCAAAAGGGATATCAGGGAAGATGAGGTAGGAAGTACCACTTCACCTTGACAAAAATTTTACTGACAGAATCTCTCTAATGTAACTATTTTAGAATTCTGTAACTATTCGAAGATTTGCATCTTTCAGGGAAAGAGTTGGCCATTAAATTGTGGTAATTTCAGCTGAAATCAAGGTAGGTACTAACCCCCTAGACCCATGACATGCAGCTGTACCTGCATTGTTAGACAGATTCACAGGAACCATGGTGGGCAATATTGAGGAGTTTTAGTGTAGAAGCCAAGGGGAAATATGCAAAATTATATGAAGAAACTGTTAAAGTGTCCCTGCCTTTTTAAATTACATATTGGGAGACTTCCAGTCAAGATGGAGGTATAGGTAGACACACTTCACCTCCTCACGTAACCACAGAGAGAATTAAAACTAAACCTCAAAACAAGTAACATCCAGAACTGTCAGAAAATAGAACTGTATGGAAGTCCAACAAGCAAGGATTTAAAGAAGCCACATTCATCCAGATGGCTAGGAGGAGAGAGACACAGAGACGGGTGGAGAGGTGAAGAGACCTAATGTGGCACGGAGAGGCAGCAGTGGAACAGGAGGTCCCTCATTCACATGTAGTGGATAAAAATTGGGAGGGATACCTTGGGAGCAAGCAGTTACAGCCCTAGGCAAGACCACATAGCCCAGGATTCCGGTGCTGGGAAGATAAATCCCCATAACTTCAGGCTATAAAAACCAGTGGAGTTTGGGGTGGTGGAGAAACTGCCAGAGTTTCAGGAGACTCTGCCTAAAGGGACCTCATGATCTTAGAACTTACATAAACCCATCCGCTCTGGGATTCAACACCAGGACAGCAGCTGGAAGGGCACCAGTCACATACAGAGAGTGGGTGAAGTGACTGGAGACAGGGTCAGTGCTGGGCAAAAGTCCAGAAGCCAGGCAGTGGCACTATTCCTTCTCCACACCCCCCTGCCACACAGCCACAAGTCAGTAAAGCGGGTTGCCCCACTGTGGCAGAGGCTCCACCCCACACAATTTGTAGGTGCCTTTTATACAGAAGGCTATGCTACTAAGATAAAGTCAAAGCAGCTCTGCTTAATAAACAAACAAAAACAGGAGGTCTGCTAAATTGAGGAAACAAAAAATAAGGCCCTACTGAAAAAACAGAAGACCCCCCCCCGCCCGCCACCGCAGAAAAAGAATTAATGAAATGGAGATAGCCAACATATAAGATGAAAAGTTCAAAACACTGGTGATCAGGATGCTAAAACAACTCTTTGAGTATAGCAACAACATAAAGGATGAAAGGAAAATTACTCTAAGTTAAATAAAGAAAAATCTACAAGAAACAACAGTGAAGGGGAGAAACTTGGGATTCAAATCAATGATTTCAAACATAAGGAACAAATAAGCATTCAACCACAAGAGCAAGAAGAAACAAGAATTTTTTTTAAAAAACTACAATAGTATAAAGAGGGACATCTCTGTGGGACATCTCCAAACATACTAACATCCAAATCATAGGGATGCCCAAAGGAGGAGAAGAACAAGAAATGGAAAACTTACTTGAAAAATAATGGAAGAAAACTTCCCTAATTTGGTGAAGGAAATAGACATACAAGTCCAGGAAGTACAGAGAGTCCCCTACAAGTTGGACCCAAAGAGGCCCACTCCAAGCCACATCATAATTAAAATGCCAAAGATTAAAGTTAAAGAGAAAATCTTAAAAGCAGGTAGAGAAAAGCAGGTAGAGAAAAGCAGGTAGTTACCTACAAAGGAGTTCCCAAAAGACTGTTGGCTGATTTCTTAAAAGAAACTTTGCAGGCAAGAAGAGACTGGCAAGAAATATTCAAAGTGGTGAAAAGCAAAGACCCACAACCAAGGTTATTCTGCTTATTTAGAATTGAAGGGCAGGTAAAGTGATTCCCAGACAAGGTAAAGCTAAAGGAGTTCATCATCACCAAGCCATTATACATGGAATGTTAAAGGTACTTATTTAAGAAAAAGAAGGTCAAAACTATGAACATTAAAATGGCAACAAATTCACAACTATCAAAAACTGAATCTAAAAACAAAAAACTAAGCAAACAAGCAGAATAGGAACAGAATTATAGATACCAATATCATTTGGACAGTTGTCAACTGGGAGAGGGAAGGGGGAGAATAGAGGGAAAGATGCAGGGAATAAGAAGCATAATTGGTAGGTACAAAATAGATGGGGGGAGGTTAAGAATAGTATAGGAAATGGAGAAGCCAAAGAATTTATGCTCATGACTCGTGGACATGAACTAAGTGGGGGGATTGCTGGATGGAAAGGGATATTGAGCAGAGGGATGCCAAGGGGGAAAAATCGGGACAACTGTAATAGCATAATCAATAAAATATATGTTAAAAAATAAAAATGAAGTACATATTGGTATGGAGCTAGACTCCTTTTATATACTTCAAATAAAACATATTATAACAGTGTGAATGCAGAAGTAAATACAGGCCACACAGTAAAGAGATTTACAAACAGGTAAAAGAATCTCACTCTTCTCACTTAATACTTTTTTGTTTTGTAAAATATACTTATCATTTAACAAAAATAATTTATTTCATTTTAGTGTCTAGTGGGTTTATTGTTATTTTTAACGAATTAAATATTTTTAATATACTTTGGTTTTTCTTCAGATCGACTAAATCTTTCACCTTTTAAATATTTTTTGGTGTCTCTGTTTTAACTTCAAACATGATAAAGTATCAATTGTTATAACCTCAGAAACAAAGCTTTTTGGTGGTCTTAGTAATTTTTAAGAGTTTAACAATGTTCTGAAACCAAAAACCAAGTCTAAGAATTGCTGCCTTGTGAAGATCACAGTCAGCTCGCCCCACCCATGCACATAGAACTCCCACTAGCTTCTGAGTGCCTTACTCTTAAATACAAGCTGACAGGCAGCGATTGCCAGCTATTTAAGGAAATCATATTAAGCATATATGAGGACAAGACACTGTGGACATTACTCAGTCATAGGGTTGCCAGGAGTCAGAGCTGACTCAACGGTCTATACAATACAAGTTGGAGATGCCCATAGTGAGTTATGCCAAAGTCCTGAAAATGAAGGATGTTAAAATGGGAATTGCCGTTAAAGGGTTTCTTTCTAGAGAATTGAGTAAAAGAAGAGTGTTCATAGATGGTATTAAGATAGTCCTCATTATGTGAGGGGCAGAGCAAGTTACCTGTCATCAACCTTTTCAGCATGAAGATTTCATGCCTTTTGTTACATGTAGCTCTAATATTGGAAAATTATTTCTTATTTTATTTATTCTATAGAATCACTCCTGAACGAGTAAGGTCCCTATCACGAATTTGTGTCCCACTTGTCACTCTGCCGGATTTTCAACCACTGGTGGAAGCCCTGCTCACCTACCATGGAAATGAACCTCAGGAAATGCTCTGGCCTGAGTTCTTTGATGCTGTGAATGAGGCCTTTTTGCTGTAAGTGATATCCACTTATCCTATCACCCAACTTTGTTTTTCCTTTTCTTAGAAGATTTCAGTATGTTGGAAATACAGTTTTCAGATGTTTCATCTCATTACCCACTTTATGCTCTTAAAAATTATTGAGGATCCCAAGGAGCTTTTTAAACATGTGGGTGATATCTGTCAATATTTATCATATTTCAAATTAAAACATAAGTTTTAAAAATATTTTACTTTATTTTTTATTGTATTTTATGTTTATGCTACTAGAGTTGTCCACACTGTTTCTCCCTTTGCCGACTTCCATTGACCCGCTCTCCCCTCCCTTAGGCAGTCCCCTCATCAATCCCCTCATCATCGGCCATGCTCATGAGTCATGGATATATGTTCTTTAGCTAATTCCTTTGCCTTCTTTCATCCAGTTCCCTGCTCCCTCCCCTCCAGCAGCTGTCAATCTGTTCCATGTAACTGTGCTTCTGTTTCTATTTTGTTTGTTAGTTTATTTTGTTCCTTAGATTCCACATATAATTGAGATCATGTAGTATTTGTCTTTTACTCCCTGGCTTAATTTCACTTAGAATAATATTCTTTAGGTACATACATGCTGTCACAAAAGCTAATCGTTTCTTCTTTTTTTTATTGCTGTGTAGTATTCCATTGTATAAATGTATCACAGCTTTTTTTATCCACTTATCTACTGATGGGCACTAATCACAGAAATACAAGGGATTGTAAGAAAATACTATGAACAATTATATGCCAAAGAATTGGACAACCTGAGTGAAATAGATAAATTCATAGAAATGTACAGTCTTCCAAAACTGAATGAGGAAGAATCAGAAAACCTGAATAGACTGATAACTAATGAAGCTGCAATCAAAAACTCCCAACAAACAAATAAAAATATTTTACTTCTTTTAAAAATAATAGCATATTTTTATGAAAAACTATGGTCTTTTCCAAGCAAAATGTTGTTTAACAAGAGTGGCGGGGTTTTTACATTTTTTGTAAATCTGTTTTATTGTCTGACTTAAGAGAAGATAGCTGGTTCTCATGTATGTTTCTGTGTCCACTCTGGTGCGATATGTTGTCTTTGTTGAAGCATATAAAGAAAGTCTAGCCTCACACAGATATGTAGTTGGAAAAGGCAGGAGTATTTTTAATAGCCATTTCAGATAATTGTGGATATTCTTTTTGCATACCTCACCAAATTTTGAAAACTGTGGTGTTTTTAAAGTTAGTTGTGATGTAGAATATGAAATTACATCAATGACCTTTTCATACTGATATATTAAAACTTACTGGTGTATCTTGCACTTTTAATGGGTCTTTTGTTCAAGCAGGACTTTGTAGCCCTCTTCATGGTTCTTTTGGAAAATCCTGATTTGTCGTTATGCAGATCTTCCAAACATTGACATAGCTCTTTATTTTATAGTAACAAAACTAACATGAATTAATTCCTTTCACCACCAACTTCATCAGTAGTGTTGTATTTGAGTATTGGGAAGCTGTTAAGCTCATGTTGGTGAAAACAAATTTTCCAAGATTCTACTTTCTACTTAAGAACTCAAATTTATTATTGGTTTCAAATACTGCCCATTGTTGTACTTGAAGTACTAGGGTCACTTCATTAATTTTTGAGCAAATATGAGTCAAACACTCAAGTCTGAATACCATCGTTTGCCTGCCAGTCATTCTTTTAGGTTTCCATTTTAAAAAGCAGCCAGTTGTTCTCACCGTTCAAACAGTTGCACAGGTGCTTTCCCTTCAGACAACATCATTTCTTTTTTGTTATGTAACAGAAATGTTCTGTGTGCACTGTTTTACCACACAGAGTTTTTTAATAAAAAGTATTCTCAAGGATAAGACTTAATAGAACCGATATTTTATACTGTTTTGTCAAGCACACTTTTATGTGAAACTGGCAGTGTTTTCACCGGGAGTATGTAGTCGTGAAGGATACAGTGACCACTGTCCCTGCTTCAGTCTGTGCTAAGTACAGCAGCATTTCCATCGCTGCTTCTGCGCTACATCAGCCCAGCCAGGTGTGCTAAGAAAAACTGTGCCGTTCAAAATAGTTATTCAACACTTAAGTATTTCTGTATCACGTATGTATATCTCCAAGTTCACCTAAAAGAACTCCCACACTTAGTTGATCCAGATGAATTTATGTAACACAATTAGTCCAGCCATATCTAGAAATTACGTTTTCAGGCAGAAGTACAGTTCTGTTGATGAAATACTGATTCATCACATCTACATTTGAAGTATTTAAATTCTTCTTGTTTAGACTGAATGATTGGTCTCAGATTGTTGCTGCAATTAACTAGCACTGTAATAGTAATTGAAAACATTCTATTGAGTAAGACACAATAAAGCAAATTACTAACATCTATGAAGCCAAGGGGAAAATTACTTTCCTCATATTGCTTTTCATTTAGAGTTTAACCCACTTCCTTTAGAGTAGATATTTCCTACTCATGAGCCAGAGAAATCTGATATATAATGGTTTCAACTTTTCCCAATGAAACATCTGTGAGATGAGAAAGTAAATCTTTTAATTCTCTTTTGTAAAGCTGCTGATTTCTTAACTATAAGAAAATATAAATTTTATCTGAATAAAATATTAAATTATTTTAAAAATTTTTAAATGCTTTATATATCCATATAAAAATTATGTATAAATGAAATATAAATATGTGGTCGGTATGGAAAAAGTCTAGCCATTGTTAATATAATGAGAATGGTTTGCACAACATCCATGTAACCTGGCAGCCGAGGAGAGTGGACTGGAATGTGCATGTGTGATCAATGACGACTTCACTGTACCAGTCAGTGGGGGCAGTAGACAATGTCGAGTGAGCATGTGTACTGTGTGGCAGTCACATTCAAAATGACTGAGCAAGTAGAGCAAAGAATCTGCATCAAATTTTGCATTAAGCTTAAATATCCCTTTGAGGAAACTATTCAGATGATTCGGAGGTCCCCAGCTATGGGCAACTGGTGATTAGCAGCTTTATCAGGACAACACACCTGCTCATGCAACATGTCTTATGTAGAGTTTTTTGGTGAAACATCAAATCACCCAGGTGACTCAGCCCCACTATAGCCCAGATTTGACACCCTGCAACTTCTAGCTTTTCCCAAAGCCAGAATCACCTTTGAAAGGGGAGAGATTTCAGACCATTTATGAAATCCAGGAAAATACAACAGGGCAGCTGATGGCAATTAGGAGAATTGAGTGAGGTTCCAAGGTGCCTACTTTGAAGGGGACTGAGGTGTCATTTTCCTATGTATAGTGTTTCTTATATCTTATATCTCCTTCAATAAATGTTTCTATTTTTCATATTGCATGGCTGGATACTTTCTGGACATAACTTGTATATACCTAAAATAATCTGGATAAAATTTTTTAATTCTTTAAAAAAATTTAAATATTATTGCAAAAAGGATTGTTAACAAAGTATCCTCCTCTTTGTGTTTTCATGTAGAAACAAGAGGAAGTGTCAGAATTTTAATTTATTTTTTACATCTTATTTTTTCCAGCTTTATTGAGATGTAATTGGCGTATAACATTGTATAAGTTTAAGATTTACAATGAGTTAATTTGATACACTTTTATATTGCAAAATGACTGCTACCATAAATTAGCTAATACCTCCTTCATGTCACATAATTGCCATTTCTTTTTTGTGGTGAGAACATCTAAGTTCTACTCTCCTAGTGACTTTCGAATGTATAATACATTATCATTAACTGTAATCACCATGCTGTACTTTAGATCCCCTGAACTTATTCGTCTTACAGTGGAAGTTCGTATACTCTTTGACCAACATCTCTCCATTTTTCCCACCCCCTCATCCTTGGTAACCATCATTCTAATCTCTGTTTTTACGAATTCCACTTTTTTAGAGTCCACCTAAAGTGATAATCTTACAGTATTTTTGTTTCTGTGTCTGCCTTGTTTCACTTAGCATATTGCCCTCAAGGTCTATCCATGTTGTCACAAATGAGCGGATTTCTTCTTTCATGTGTCTGAATAATAGTCGTGTGTGTGTGTGTGTGTGTGTCTCATATCTTCTTAACCATTCATTCATCCAAACTTAGGTTGTTTCCGTATCTTGACTATTGTGAAAAATGCTGCAATAAATGTGGAGTGCAGATATATTTTTGATATCTTATTTTCATTTCCTTTGAAAATATTTACCCAGAAGCAGGATTTTTGGATCATATGGTAGTTCTGTTTTTAATTTTTGAGAAACCTCCATACTTTTTTCCATAATAGCTGCACCAATATACATTCCCAGCAACTGTGCACAAGGATTTGCTTTTCTCCACATTCTCCCCAGCATTTGTTATTTCTTGTCTTTTTCATGATTGTTATCAAATAGTCATCTAACAGGTATGAGATGATTGCATTTCCCTAGTGATAAGTTATGTTCAGCACCTTTCATGTACCCGTTGGGCATTTATTTGGATGTTTTTTTGGAGAAATGTCTATTCAGTTACTCTGCCCATTTAAAAAAAAGATTTTTTTTCAGTTTAGTTACACTAGTTCTTGATATATTTGAATATTAACACATTATCAGACAGTATATAATTTGCAGTTACTTTCTTTCATTCTATAAGTTGACTTATTTTGTTGATGGTGTAGACACTTTTTTCTGTGCATATGTTTTTTCCAATAGTTTGATTTAGTTCTACATGTTTATTTTTTTTATTTTATTGCCTTTGCATTTGGTGTCCAATCAAAAAAGTCATACCAAGACCAATGTCAAGGAGAGTACACCCTGTATTTTCTTCTAGGATTCTTATGGTTTCAGGCCTTACAATCAGTTCTTTAATCCATTTTGAGTTGATTTTTGTGTATGGTATAAGGTAGGGGTCCATTTTTATTTTGCATGGGGCTGTTCGGTTTTGTCAATACCATTTATTGAAGCAACTATCTTTTCCCCATAAGATAATCTAGGCTTTCTTTTGTGATTTAATTAACCATTTATGCATAAGTTTATTTCTGGGCTCTCTGTTCTGTTCCACTGATATATGTGTATGTTTTTATGCCAGTCCCATCAGGTTTGATTACTATAGGTTTACAATATAATTTGAAATCAGGAAGTATTTGCCTCTAGCGTTGTTCTTTTTTCTCAAGATTGCTTTGGCTTTTGGGGTCTTTTATGGTTCCATATGAATTTTACAGTTATTTTTTTCTGTTTCTGTGAAAAATTAAGTTAAAATTTTGATAGGAATTGCATTGAATCTGTAGATTGCTTTAGGTAGTATGGACATTTTACAACATTAATTTTTCCAGTACATGAGTGTGGTCTGTCTTTCCATCTATCTATTTGTGTCTTTATCAGTTTTTTTCATCAGCGTCATAGTTTTCAGTGGACAGATCATTCACCTCTGTGGTTAAAACTATTCCTAGGTATATTATTCCTTTTGATGAAATTGCAAATGGGATTTTTGTTCATTGATTTTTCAGATAGTTTATTGTTAATGTTTAAAAGCACAACTAATTTTCGTGTATTGATTTTCTATCCTACAACTTTACTAAATTTGTTTATTAGTTGTAACAGATTTTTGGTGGAGTCTTCAGTGTTTATATATACAATAATCCTGTCATCTACAGTTTTACTTCTCCCTTTCGCAACTGAATGACTCTTAGTTCTCTTACCTAATTGCTCCAGCTAGGACTTCCAGTATTATCATGAATAAAAGTAGTGAGAGTGAACATACTATATGTTCACTCTCACCACTTTGTTCCTGATCTTTGAAGAAAAGCTTTCAGTTTTCATCATTGACTTTGATGTCAGCTGTCGTGTATGGCCTTTATTATGTTGAAGTACATTTCCTCTAGACCCACTTTGTTGAGAATTTTTGTCATGAATGGATGTTGAATTTTGTTCAATGCTTTTTTGCTGCTTCTGTTGAAATGATGTGGCTTTCTTATCCTTTTTTAAAAAAATCCTCACCCAAGAATATGTTTTTGTTGATTTTAGAGAGAGGAAAGGGGTGGGGAGAGAAACATTGATGTGAGAGAGAAACATCAGTTGGTTGCTTCTCGATGCTCCCTGACCAAGTATTGAACCTGCAACCTTGGTATGTGCCCTGACTGGGGATTGAACCCACAACCTCTTGGTGGATAGGATGAGACCAACCAACTGAGCCACCTGGCCAGGGCTTACCCTTCATTTTGTTAGTGTGTATCATATTGATTGATTTGCAGGTGTTGAACCATCCTTGTGTATTAGGAATAAATCCCAATTGGTTATTAAATTAGGTTACTGGACCCAGTTTGTGTGTGTGCACATGTAGGCTTCCTCACATCAAGCAATTTTCAGACATCCACAGGGTGTCCAAGAATTCAATTCAGTATGACACCATCTACATGGAGATAGCATCAGATTCCACAGGTAACTGGCTCAGTCCTGCAAGACTGCCTTCCACCTCAGATTCCAATTGTAAGCCCAGATTGTTATCTGTAGTTCTGACCAACCGGATATAAATTGGAGGTTCCAGTGACCCCCTACAACTCAGGATTCCAGTCACAAGTCTAGGTAACTTGTGACTACTTATGCTTCTGACTGACTGACTACTTATGCTTCTGACTGACTGACTGACTTATGCTTCTGACTGACTGACTACTTATGCTTCTGACTGACTGACTACTTATGCTTCTGACTGACTGACTGATTATAAATCAGAGATTTCCACAACCCCACTTTGTGTTTGGTTAATTTGCTACAATGGCTCATACAACATAGAGAAATATATTACTTCAGAGTTTACCAGTTTATTATAAAAGGATATACCCCAGGAACAATCACGTGGAAGAGATACACGGGGAAACAGTACAGAGTTTTCAGGCACCTCTCCCGGTGTGGTATTCTCCCCAAATCTCCAAGTGTTCACCAACCCAGCAGCTCTCTGAACCTTGTCCTTTTGGATTTTTACTGACACTTCATTAATAGGCATAATTGATTAAATTCGTGGTCATTGATAATTGATTCAGCCTCTTCCCCTTCCTCCCTCCTGGAAATCAGTGGGGATAGGACTGAAAGTTCAGACCCTGTAGTCTCATAGTTGGTTCTCGTGACAACCAGCCCACCTCTCTAGGTGAAATCCTAAAGCCACCTCATTAACATAACAAGAGCTGCCTTGACAGCTCTCATCACTTAGAAAATTCCAAAGGTTTTAGAAGTATTGTGCCAGGAACAGCATTGAAGACCAAATATATATATATATATATTTAAAGATTTTATTTATTTATCTTTAGAAGGGAAGGGAAAAAGAGAGGGAGAGAAATATCAATGTATGGTTGCCTCTCGTGTGTCCCCTGCTGGGAACTGTAACTGGCCTGCAACCCAGGCATGTGCCCTGACTGGGAATTGAACTGCGGTTGTTTGGTTCGAAGGCCTGTGCTCAATCCACTGAGCTACACCAGCTAGGGCAAGACCAAATATATTTTTATCATTACTGTAAATCACAATATTATAGTCATGGTGTGTGATTCTTTTAATTCATTGTTAGATTTGGTTTGCTAATATTTTGTTGGGAATTTTTGCATCAATATTTATCAGGGACATTGACCTGTAATTATCTTTCCTCTAGCGTCCTATCTAGTTTTTGTACTCTGGTTGCGATGCCCTTTTGTAAAATGAGTTTGGAAGTGTTCTCTGTTTTTGGAAGACTGAGGAAGGTTGATATTACAAATTCTCCTTTAAAAATGTGGAAGAATTCACCACTGAAATCATCTGGCTGGACTTTTTTGTTGGGAATTTTTGATTAGTGTTTCAATCTCCTTGCTAGTAAACAGTCTGTTCAGATTTTCTTCATATCCAGTCTTGGTAGGTTGTATGTTTCTATGAACTTACTCATCTTTTCTTGGTTGTCCAGTTTGTTTGGTGTATAATTTTTCATTGATCATTTGTATTTATGTAGTATCAGTTGTAATGTATCCTCTTGTATTTATACTTTCATTTGTGCTTTCTCTCTGTTTTTCCTTTTTAAGTTTTTTAAATGTATTTTATTGATTATGCTATTACAGTTGTCCCATTTTCCCCCCTTTATGCCCCTCCACCCTGCATACCTCCTCCCACCCGCATTCCCCTCCTTTAGTTCATGTCCATGGGTCTTACATATAAGTTCTTTGGCTTCTACATTTCCTATACTATTCTTACCCTCCCCTGTCTATTTTCTACCTGCCATTTATGGTACTTATTCCCCGTACCTTTCCCACTCCCCCACTGATAATCCTCCATGTAATCTCTATTTCTGTGATTCTGTTCCTGTTCTAGTTGTTTGCTTAGTTTGTTTTGGGGTTGGTTTTTTTTTACATTTGGTTGTTAATAGCTGTGAGTTTGTTGTCATTTTACTGTTAATATTTTTTATCTTCTTTTTCTTAGATAAGTCCCTTTAACATTTCATATAATAAGGGCTTAGTGATGATGAACTCCTTTATCTTGACCATATCTGGGAAGCACTTTCTCTGCCCTTCAATTCTAAATGGTAGCTTTGCTGGACAGAGTAATCTTGGATGTAGTTCCATGCTTTTTAGGACTTGGAATAGTTCTTTGCAGCCCCTTCTTGCCTGTAAGGTTTCTTTTGAGAAATCAGCTGATAGTCTAATGGGAACTCCTTTGTAGGTGACTGTCCCCTTATCTCTTGTTGCTTCTAGAATTCTCTCCTTCATTTTAATCTTGGCTAATGTAATTATAATGTGCCTTGGTGTGTTCCTCCTTGGGTCCACCTTCTTTGAGACTCTCTGAGCTTCCTAGAAGTCTATTTCCTTTGCCAGAATGGGGAAGTTCTCCTTCATTATTTGCTCAAATAAATTTTCAATTTCTTGATCTTCCACTTCTCCTTCCGGCACCCCTATGATTTGGATGTTGGAATGTTTAAAGATGTCCTGAAGGTTCCTAAGCTTCTCCTCATTTTTTTGAGTTCTTGTTTCTTCATTCTGTCTGGTCGAATGTTTATTTCTTCCTTCTCCTCTATACCATTGATTCGAGTCCTGGTTTCCTTCCTGTCGCTGTTGGTTTCCTGTAGATTTTTCTTAATTTCACATAATGCAACCCATTACTACCTGGGTCTTTTTTATGCTGTTGAAATACCCAGTGAGTTCCTGGAGCATCCTGATAACCGGTGTTTTGAACTGTGTATCTGATAGGTTGGCTATGTCTTCATTACTTAGTTGTATTTTTTCTGGAGCTTTGAACTATTCTTTCATTTGGGCCTTTTTTTTTTTTTTTTTTTTTTTTTTTTTTTTTTTTTTTTTTTTTTTTTTTTTTTTTTTTTTTTGTCTCAGCACAGCTATTACATAGCAAGGGGTGGAGCCTTAGGTGTTCACCAGGCTGGGGCAACCCATATTCCTGCTGTATGCAGTGTGACACCGTTTGTGGGGGAGGGGTCTGAGAGGGAACAGTGCTGCTTGCTCCACTCTCTGCTGGTTTTCAGTCTCTTCTCCTACTTCCCACAGTCAAATTGTGCCTTTCTGGTGCTGATTCCCAGGTGGATGGGTGTGTGTACATTGTGGGACCCTGTGGGTCTCTCTAGTGAACTCCCCTGTGAGGCTGGGAGTTTCTCCCACTGTCTCAACCCCCACAGGTGTTCTCAGTCAGAGTTTTGAGGCTTTATTTTTCTGCTCTGGAACCCTGGGTTGCATGGTCTCTCTCACTCCCCAGTTGTTCTTCCCAGTTTATCTGCACTTGAATGTGGGATCGCCTAGTCTGCAAACCACCACCTACCTCACCTGGTCCTCTAGCCACTGCCTTGCTTCTAGTCCTCTGCGGCTGGCTGTCCATCTCTGCCCCTCCTACCAGTCTGGATGAATGTTTCTTCTTTAACTCCTTGGCTGTTGGACTTCCATACAGTTCAATTTTCTGTCAGTTCTGGTTGTTTTTTTGTTTTTAAATTTGTTGTCCTTTTGGTTGTGTGAATAGCCACGGTGTGTCTACCTACACCTCCATCTTGTCTGGAAGTTCATTTTTGTTTATTAATTAATTTATTCAAAAATATCTGAATGTCTTCTGAGTATAAGGGACTCATCCTAGGCCCTTGCTCAAGTGGACAGAGTTTAGTCTACTGCAGCAGGATTCAAGCATGAGTTACTAACCTCTGTTTTCCTTTTTGATTGGTGTACCTTACCAATTCTTTCTTTCATAAAAAAGTAGTCACCAAATTCAGGATTATCTAGGTTTTCTTCTATGGTATCTTCTAGGACTTTTATAGTTTTGTATTTTTAATTTAAATTTAGCATTCATTTTGAAATAATTTTTGAGAAGCGTGTAAGGTCTATGTCTAGATTCATTTTTCTTCTTGCATAAGGATAGCCAGTTCCAACACCATGGGTTAAGAAGGTGATGTTTACTCCATTGTATTACCATTGCTCCTTTGTTAAAAATAGTTGACTCTTTGTATTTGGGTCTACTGTTGGACTTTCTCTCTCTGTTGCACGGACCTATTTGTCATTACCACAATGTCTTGAGTACCATAGCTTTACAGTAAATCTTGTAGTCACGTAGTAGAGGAGACTGTTCTGCATGGCATGGGCCCAGACAGGACCCATACCCATGGATAAGTTCTCTCATGGGGAATCAGGCCTGCATTGTACCTAGGCTGCTTTGAGACTTGCTGTTGCTAAAACTCCCTCACCCTGAATTGAGACAGCAAGTGCTTACTGTAACTTCCTAAAATCCATGCTAAACCTTCCAAGGATGAGTGTAACCAGTTCAACCACTTTTCCCTTTGCATTTGCAAATATCCTTCTGTGATGTGATTAGTGGCATCATCTCCTTTGTTTTCTGTAAAAGGTAACCACCTAAAGCGAACCTATGCATAGTAAATGAGGACCATCATGCAATGTGCCTGGAAAAGAAATAAAGGCCGGTCAAGGCAAGGGCCGAGGCTTTTTCTCCTCTTGAGAGAGAAGCCGCCCGTCCCTTTTCCTGCATAGGACTCGGTAGTCCATGTGAATTTCTCATGCCTCATCTACAATGTGGCGGACCCCACAAGCTGGGGTCTGTATCAACATAGTTTCAGTCCTCCAACTTTGTTCTCCTCCTTTAATATTGTGTTGAGTAATCTGGGTCTTTTGCTTTTCCACATAAACTTTAGAACCAGATTTTTGATACTCATAAAATAACTTTCCAGGAGTTGGATTGAGACTACATTGAATCTACAGGTCAAATTGAGGAGAACTGACATCTTGACAATATTGAATCTTCCAATTCATGAATATTTCTCCATTTATTTAGTTTTTCTTTGATTTTATTCATGAGAGTTTTGTAGTTTTCTCATGTAGATCTTGTACATATTTGGTTAGATTTCTACCTAAATATCTCATTTGTGTTTTTAATTTCAAATTCCACTTGTTTGTTGTTGGTACATAGAAGAGTGATTGACTTGGTTTTTCAACTTTGTATCCTGCAGTTTTGCTCTAATGGCTTATTAGTTCCAGGTGTTTGGCATCTCACTTGGATTTTCTACACAGGCGATCATATCATCTATGAACAAAGACAGTTTTATTTCATCCTTCCCAATCCGTACACCTTTGATTTCCTTTTCTTATCTTATTGCATTAGCTAGACTTTCTAGTATGGTGTGGAAAAGCATGGTACATGGGAACATCTTTGCCTGTATCTGATTCTAATATCCAAGCTTCAAGTTTTTCACCATTAAATGTGCCATTAGCTTTAGGTTTTCTGTACCTATTCTGTATCAACTTGAAGAAGTTCCTCTCTAGTCCTAGTTTACTGAGAGTCTTTTTATATTGAATGGAGTTGGTTTTTATCCAATGCTGTTTCTGCATCTGTTGATACTGTGTGTGTATGTATGTATGTGTGTGTGTTTAGCCTGTTGATGGGTTATATTAATTGATTTTCTAAAGGTGGATCACCTGGAACAAATTCTACTTGGTCATGGCATATAATTCTTTTAATACATTGTTGGATTGGGTTTGCTAATTTTTTGTTGAGGATTTATTTCATCTATGTTAATGGTCTGAAGAGAGATAATGGTCTCTTATTTTCTTGTAATGTCTTTGTCTGCTTTTAGTATTAGTGTAATTCTGGCCTCATAGAATCAGTTAGGAAGTACCAGTTTATTATTTTCCTTCTCTCTAAAGAACTTCTTTTAACATTTCTTGGGAGACAGGTCTACTGGCAACAAACCCTTTCAGTTTTTGTTAGTGTGAGAAAATCTTTGTTTCTCCTTCATGTTTGAATTACAAGTTTTGCAGGGTACAGAATTGTACATCACACTCCCCCCCTTCCCTCAATACTGTAAATATTGCATTCTACTCTTTTGTTGCTTGTTTGGTTTCTGAGAAGTTGGATACAATTTTTTCTTTGTTCCTCTATAAGTAAGATGTTCTTTTCTTCTAGCTCCTTTCAGAATTATCTTTATCTTTGATTTGTTTGTTTGTTTGTTTCACAATGGTATGCCTAGGTGTAGTGTTTGGGCATTTAACCTTCTTGGTGTCCCATTAGCTTCCTAGAACTGTGATTTGGTATCTGACATTTATTTGGGAAAATTCTCAGTTATTATTGTTCTAAATATTTCTTCTGGCCCTGGCTGGTGTAGCTCAGTGGATAGAGCGCAGGCCTGTGAACCAAACAACTGCGGTTTGATTCCCAGTCAGGGCACATGCCTGGGTTGCAGGCCAATTCCTAGCAGGGGACTCATGAGAGGCAACCATACATTGATATTTCTCTCCCTCTCTCCTTCCCTTCCCCTCTAAAGATAAATAAATAAAATCTTAAAAAAAATACTTCTTCTGTTCCTTTCTCTTTCTTCTTCTGTTATGCCCATTACATCTTTGGACTTGTCTACATTCCTTCAATATTTTGTTTTGTTTTGTTTGTTCAGTTTTTATTCTCTTGCTCTTTGGATTTCAGGATTTCCACTGATAAATCCTATAGGTCCAAGAGTCTTTCCTCAGTCAGGTACTAAGTCCATCAAAAGCATTCTTCACTTCTGCTACTGTGTTTTCTATCTGTAGTATTTTGGGGGAGGAGTGGGTTTTTCTTTCTTAGGATTTTCATCTTTCTCCTCACATTACTCATCTGTTCTTGCATGCTGTCTGTTCTATCCCTTAAAGCTCTTTTCATATTAATCATAATGATTTTTAAAAAATAATCATGGCTAACATTTATTGATTGCTTTCTATGTTCCAGGAGGTATTCTAAAGGTTTTTCATATAATATCTCATTACAGCTTCACAACAATCTTATGAGGGAGTTACTCTTTTTTCTTTTTTTTTTGAAAGATAAAATAAGTAGCTAACATATGTTTCAGTTACACAGCATTATAATTTGATGTTTATACACACTAGAAAGTGATCACCACCATAAGTCTCATACCATCAACACCATATATTTGATCATCTTCACCCATTTCACTCACTCCTAGTCCCCTTCCCCTCGTAACCACCAGTCTGTGCTCTCTGACTTGGTTTTTGTTTTTTGTTTGTTCATTTATTTACTTTGTTTTTTAGACTACACATAAAAGTGAAATTATATGGTATTTGTCTTTCTCTGTCTGACTTATTTCACTAAGCATAAACCCTAAAAGTCCAAGCATGTCATCACAAATGGAAAGATTTTCTTCTTTTTATGGATGAATAGTATTCCATTGTGTGTGTGTGTGTGTGTGTGTGTGTGTGTGTATCACATATTCTTTAGCCATTCATTCATTGATGGACACTTTGGTTGTTTTCATATCTTGACTACTACAAATAATAATTCAGTGAACATAGTGGTACATATATCTTTTCAAATTAGTTTTTCCATGCTCTTCAGATAAGTGTCCAGAAATAGAACTACTGGATCATGTGATAGTTCTATTCTTAATTTATTGAAGAATTTCCATACTGTTTTCAACTCGTATACATCAACAACAAAAAGACAAACAACCCAATTAAAAAATTGGCAGAGGATTTAAATAGACATTATTCCAAGAACAGACATACAGATGGCCAACAGGCACATGAAAAGCTGTTCAACATGACTAATTTTCAAGGAAATGCAAATCAAAACTGCAATGAGATATCACCTTATACCTGTGAGAGTGCTATTATCAAAAAGACAAGAAATAATCAATGTTGGAAAGGATGTGGAGAAAAAGGAACCCTCGTGTACTATTGTCAGGAATGTAAATTGGTACAGCCACTATGTGGAACAGTATGTAGATTCCTTAAAAAAATAATCATAGTTGTTTTTAATTCCTGGTCTGATCATTCCATCGTCTCTGCTGTGTGTAGTTTTGATTCTTGGGCTGTCTCTTCAAATTGTGTTTTTATTTTCCTTACAAGGTAGGCCTTGTAATTGTTTTCTGAATAGCTAAACATGATGAACCAGGTAAATGGAACTGTTGTAAATAAATTTTTTGTAATGTAGGGGTGAAGTGTGTGGGGGGGAAAGTTTTATACAGTCCTGTGACTAGGTCTCAGTCTGCTAGTGAATTTATGTCTCTGGAGTGTGAACCTCACAAGGGTTTATTAGTCCCACCCCTACCCCTTAGGTGGGACAGGATGCCTAGCACCACCTGGAGTTGGTTATTTCCCTCCCCCATGGTCAGTTAGGCACTGATAATAATACCCCAGTAGGTTAGGCTTCTGTTAACTAGTTTCTCCTGAGGGCAGGCCATGTTAAAAGAAACAGTGTGCTCTATTTAAAAATAGTTTCTTTCTCCCCTCCTTCTTCTTAAATCAGGAGTGGATTTTTCTCCATTTTTTACTGAGAAAACCTGTTCTAGCTTCTGGAGGTAAATCTCACAGTCTGAACCCCCCCAGAGTCTTTAACTGTCAGAGCAAATCCAGGTTTCTCTTCCCTGGAACTGGTTCATGTGATGATTTCTACTTTTAGATCTCTGTTCCAGTAAGCCATTGTTCTCTGTATTCATTTGTCTGTCTTGTCAATCTTGGGGACCAAGATTTGCCCTATGTCTTTTCTTCTTATGAAGATGTTAGAGAATTGTTGAATTTTCCATCTGTTCTCCTTTTACTTCTTGTTAGGGCAGAGTGGTGATTTCCAAGCCCTTTACATGTGGAATGGGAGACTGGAACCCTCTATATCATACATTAAAAATACATATAGCCCTGGCTGATGTAGCTCAGTGGATTGAGCACAGGCTGTGAACCAAAGGGTTGCTGGTTCAATTCCCAGTCTAGAGCACATGCCTGGGTTGTGGGCCAGGTGCCCAGTGGGGGCCATGTGAGAGGGAACCACACATTGATGTTTCTCTCCCTTCTTTCTCCCTCCCTTCCTCTCTGTAAAAAATAAATAAAATCTTTTAAAAAATACATATAACTGTAATACTATTATTGCATCTAAAAATTGAGGGACTTCCAGCCAAGATGGAGGCATAGGTAGATACACTGTGCCTCCTTGCACAACCAAAAGAAAGACAACAACAAATTTAAAAACAAAAATAACCAGAACTGCCAGAAAGTCAAACTGTATGGAAGTCCCACAACCAAGGAGTTAAAGAAGAAACATTCACCCAGACTGGTAGGAGGGGCGGAGTCAGGCAGCTGGGGCAGGGAGGACTCATGGCAAGGCTGTGCCTGGAGGACAGGGCCAGCGAGGCTGCAGCCGGTGGACCAAGCAGTTCCACATTTATGAGTGGACAAACTAAAAGGAACAACTGGGGAGGAAGACAGACTGTGTAACCCAGGGTTCCAGTGCAGGGAAATAAAGCCTCAAAACCTCTGACTGTAAACACCTGTGGGGATTCTGGCAGTCGCAGCAGGAGAAACTCCCAGCCTTACGGGAGAGTTCATTGGAGAGACCCACAGGGTCCTAGAAGGTACACAAACCCATCCACCTGGGAATCAGCACCAGAAGGGCCCAATTTGCTTGTGGGTTGTAGGAAAAATGATTGGAAAAAACAGGGAGTTGAGCAAGCAGCATTGTTCCCTCTCACACTTTTCCCCCACACACAGCACCACAATGCAGTGATATGGGTTGCCCTACACTGGCAAATACATAAGGCTCTGCCCCTCACTACATAACAGGTGTACCAAGACAGAGAAATATGGTCCTATTGAAAGAACATATCAAAGCTCAAAAAAAAAAAAAAAAAATAGAACAGAGCAATGAGGAAATAGCCAACCTATCAGCTGCATGGTTCAAAACACTGGTAATCAAGATGCTCACAAAAAATGGTTGAATATGGTTGCAAAATAGAGGAAGTAGTGAAGGCTGTACAAAGTGAAATAAAGAAAAATGTACAGGGAACCAACAGTGATAGGAAGGAAACCGGGACTCAAATCAACAATGTAGAGCAGAAGGAAGAAATGAACATTCAACCAGAACAGAATGAAGAAACAAGAATTCAAAAGAATGAAGAGAGGCTTAGGAATTTCCGGGACAACTTTAAATGTTCCAACATCCGATTCATGGGGCTGCCAGAAGGAGAAGAGGAAGACCAAGAAATTGAAAACTAATTTGAACAAACAATGAAGGAGAACTTCCCCAATCTGGCAAAGCAAATAGACTTCTAGGAAGTCCAGGAAGCTCAGAGAGTCCCGAAGAAGTTGGACCTAAAAAGGGACACACCAAGACACATCATAATTAAAATGGCAAAGTTTGAAGATAAGGAGAGAATCTTAAAAACAGCAAGAGAAAATGAGACAGTTACCTACAAAGGAATTCCCATAAGACTCTCAGCTGATTTCTCAAAAGAAACCTTACAGGCAAGAAAGGGCTGCAAAGAAGTATTCCAAGTCCTGAAAAGCAAGGACCTACATCCAAGATTACTCTATCCAGCAAAGCTACCATTTAGAATTGAAGGGCAGAGAAAGTGCTTCCCAGATATGGTCAAGTTAAAGGAGTTCATCATCACTAAGCCCTTATTATATGAAATGTTAAAAGGACTTATCTAAGAAAAAGAAGATAAAAAATATGAACAGTAATATGACAACAAACTCACAACTATGAACAACTGAACTTAAAAAAAAACAACTTAAACAACTAGAACAGGAACAGAGTCACAGAAATGGAGATCACATCGAGGGTTATCAAGGAGGAGGGGAAGTGGGGAGAATGGGGGAAAAGGTACAGGGTATATGAAGCATAAATGGTAAGTACATAATAGACAGGAGGAGATTTAGAATAGTATGGGAAATGGAGAAGTTAGAGAACTTATATGTACCACCCATGGACATGAACTAAGGGAGGAGTGTGGTGATGGGAAGGGGGTGCTAGTTGGAGGGCAATAAAGGGGAGAAAAAATAGGAAAACTGTAATAGCATAATCAATAAAATACATTTTAAAAAATAAACAGGAAAAAGAAAAATTAACACTAATTTCCTAGTATCATCACATATTTAGAAAAAGACCTAATTGTCTCAATTTTTTTTTTATAGTAGGTTTGTTGGAATTGGAGTCCAAAGTACACACATTGCTTTTGGTTGATAGGTTCAGAAGTTTCTTTCAATTTGTAGGTTTTTATTTTGCAAATTACTTGTTTAAGTAATATAGATGCTTTTTTCTACTCTCGGGTTTAGAGCGTTCTGCCATACTGAGTGTGATAAAAGGTGCAACCAACCCCCCCCAGACACCTGCACACTTAAGATTCTCCCTTAGTCATACACTCAATTTCTGTATATAGTGGGGCTATTTTGTTATTTTCTGTTCTGATTCTTTGTCCTATTTTATATTCATGCATCAGTGTACTTTGTGTTAATAGTAGAGTCATTCTAACATTCTTAATATAAAATAGGGCTAGTTCTCACTCATTTTTTTCAGGGAATTTTTGTTTTATCTTTTAAATAAACTTTGAAACCAATTTGTCTAGCTTTAGGAAAAACCACTAATGCTATTTGTGGGGAGGCTCGTGTTAAATATATAGAGTAACTAAATAATTGGGTTGGCCAAAAAGTTTGTTTGGGTTTTTCCATACACTATAGATTAACTAAGGGAGGACTGGCATCTTTATGGCGTTTATGCTTTTTATCCACCCATCCAGGAACACTTATGTCTTCCTATTGTTCAGGTTTACTTTTGTGGTCTTAAAGGAGTATTTTATGTATTCTCCACATTCTGTAAGCATGTTTTTCCTGCCTGAAACCTGAGAAGCTATTTCAGAAGAATTTAATAACCCTATGATAAAAAATTTGGCAAAATTAGAAGTATAATAGGATTTTTAAAGTCTCCTCTGTAGACTTAATTTTTTAAAAATATTTTGGGCATTTTTTTATTTCTAAAGTTTTATTGTATTTTTGTTTTTATTTTTTGGCTGTAATAGGTAGATCTTCCCATCTTCAAATTGATTTTTATTATAACATTACCATTGGAACATAAATAACCTCGAAATCATGGTCATTTTGTCAACTAGTCAGAGGGAGTAGTTACGAATAGAATATTTGCTATTAGTCATATATATATATCCTAAAAATTGGAATGTATGTATTTTAATTTTATATTTTATGAAGTGTTATAATCCAGGAAAAAGAAAGTTAAATCAATCATCTAATGTTTTTAAAAAATGGTCAGAACATTATTTTCATGGTTAAAATGTAAAGTTTTTTTTTTCTAACCACTTTAAACCTCTGTCAGAATTTACTCAATAGGTCTGAATTTCCTGCGGAGTCTGATCTGTTATCTTTACCCTTTATGTAAGATACTGACTACTGATTCATTTGAAAGTCTAATAGGCTGTGTGCTTCACATGCTTGCGCCCTCACCTCATTTACCTGCGTATACACTGCAGGTTACAATGGGTCACCCTACTAACTTACATTTTGCATACTCCAAAACAATTTTTGAAAGTATTTACTTTTAAGTAAAGTGCTCTTCGCCTTTCACCTATGCAGCTCTATTCCTGATTTATTTAATAATACATTTTATTCAAAATATGGTCTTAGCATCCAGTATTGCCCATCTTACTTTTTTATCAAGTGTTAGTTAAATCAAAGGGAAATGGGAAACTGCCTCTCAACATCCTCTGTGAAAACCCACAAAGCTATTTCAGAAATTTCCAGTGAGGAAGAAATATGCTTAAAGAATAGCCACTCTTACTCTACCACAGTGCTCACACAGAAAGTCGAGGGAGCAGTTCCATGTGTTGTTGGCCCAGCCTCCTCCTTGCCATTTATTTTATTTGTGATAGCCCATTCTCCCTCAGCAACTAATAAAATGTATTTGGTTTGGAATATCCATGGGGAACAGACTGTCCAGAAAGGCTGGGTGGTCCTCAACTTGTCCAATTCTTATGGCTTCAGCTCAGCAAGTTCCCTAAGCAGTGGCGTAAGAGCTGGAGCTTTTCCATGGACACTTTCCCATAGATGAGCATCCTGGCCACATGCTGACACAGGAAGGCTGATCCAGTCGGTCAGTGTAAATTGCCACCTCCACCCCCAACACCGCCTGCCCCAGCCCCTTAAGCAGTTCCCCAAATTTGCTGCTTGGTCATTTAGAAACCACATACTTTCTTTGACCAATGTGCCCTGCCCTGTGTTTAGCCTTCCAACTATCTGCTTACCACAATACATCAGTGGAATTTCAACTGTTTTACAACTTGCTGGGTGTATTTGCCCTTGGCTTCCAAACACAGTGACGTATTTTCAGAAATGGGCTGCCTGTGTTCTTCTAAACAGCAGATGCTTGCCCCTTTGTGTAGTTTAGATAACCTAGAGGAACTTTTTAATTTCTTTGCCTAAATGTCAAAAGTAACTTTTTGAGTCTCTCCCTGGGATTGCCATCATAGCTGTATGTAGAGAGCAGAGTGTGTTAAAATCTTTTTTGGGAGGGCTGCTGAAACCTTTTAAGAAGTCTGTGGAGTGCAAATAATTACACATAACATGTCCTCTAAGGCAAATTTAATTCCACTGCTTCAAAAATATTGAGAAATTTGGACTGGATGGAGTATTTTTTCTATACACTGGAATAAACAAGCCAATGAACAAATGCATGACTGACTAACCAACAGACCTTATGAGGTAACTATGAGTGTCAAGTGGGGTGACCATGTAATTATAAATTGTAGACCACGACACTGCTGAGAGTTAAATGGGGTGCCTTTTATAAATATGATCAGATAACAGACATAAACTTGCCCCAAGCTCACTTGGAACGTATTTAAATGGGCCCAAGGCCTGTAATATGCTTAGCACAGTGCCTGGCATGCAGAAAAAGCACTAAACAACTGTTAACATGTTGCTATTATTATTTACAAAAAATGTTATGTTTTTATGTTTTATTACGTTTTCTCAAACTTACATCTTTTCTCCCTAGTAAAAATATTTCTGAACTAAGGCCACATGAAAGAGCTAATAATACAGCCTCCAAAGGTGCTTAAAAGAAATTACAAGAAAAGGCTTCTAGTTTTGTGTTTTATCAGCTTATGGAAGAAAAATGAGGCTTTACATGTTGTCATATACTATAGGTAAATGTCTAGATGAAGAACGGCTAGTGTGGTTATCAAAAACAGAAAGTTAGCAAAGTAGTAGCAGAAACTCCCATTTTTATTTGTTTGTTTATTGAGATTTCCTTTTTTTTTAAACCTTAATAAGACATGGTCATAAAATTAGTCATTAAAAATTTTTACTTTTCAAATGAAAATCTTCTGATATTGATGGTAGTAGTCCAGTATGTTTGGGCTTGGACAGTTCCTTCACTTGCTATTGCTAACTAACTTCTCTGCAGGTATAAGTGATAATGATGGCACAGCGTCCTCAGTTTAATGTGCAGGGGAAGGCAGAAGTAGGCTTACAGTTGTTCATATGGAAAAATATATAATACGACAATAAATTTTCACATAGTTATAACTATAAACCTACTTTGCCCAGCCCTGTACATCTTAGATCCAGTTTTGATGAAAGTATACCTTTGAGATGTGATAGGAAGTATTCTTTCCAGTTCCTTGGCATTAAGTAATTCTCCAGAAAATCTGGTCCCAATTTTTGTGGGCTTCTGCGGCAGCAAAGCAGCCCTTGATCTCCCTCTGGTTTGGTAAAGTGAAGCACTGTGGGTGTTTGTTTCATATGAGGAGTTTCCTTCTTCTTTTTTTTAAATGGATGGCAAGTTTATAAAAGAGCATCATAGAATAGAGCAGAAATTATGTGTTTGACACAGAGACAAGCATTTGTAAATTTGTCTTACCAGAAATACTGTTGACTAGCATTTCGAAGTCATGTCTTCGCACTCTGCCTCTCAGACAGCTTTAGACGCATTCCTTGGAAACGGGCACCACCCTCATTGGAACCTTTCTTGCAAAGAACTGGATCCCACATTCTGGTCTTTTGTTGTAGCTATAAAAAAACATTTGCAGCCAAAATTCGCTGGACCAATTTCTTTACATCCTACCTCTTTTGGAAGAGGATGGGACAAACAACTGCCTCACTAAATTGAGTATTTGGGAAAAACAAAGTACAGTTTTCTAAATGTCAAAGAGGCATTTATCTACAAGAGTCAAATAACAGGAGATTGGACAGGGCAAAGCATCCTGTCTAGGCATCTCCTGCCTCTGTCAGAAATTATTATGAAAACTCAGATTCTCTGCATAAAAGTGCTCACTAGCAGCCTATTTATCCGTATTTTAAAGGAGAAAATTACATTACATATAAGTCTCACAAACCCTATCATTTTTTTTAAAACACAGTTATAATGTGGAAAACTCCCTGTAATTATTAGGTAGGAATTTTAGAGAGCCAAGTTTTTAATCTTATCCTGTTTCCCTTGAATTTATCATTTTAATCAGTATGCAGACTGAAAGGATAGGGCAAGTAAGGTTGGATGAGAAGTACGGCCTTAGGGTTTCTGTGACTAACACGTTGAATAGAATGAAAGTTTTCAGCGTCCCTAAGAAATTTTTTTTCTTTTAACCAGCATATTTTGGATATCCTCAAGGGATATACATCAACCTCATTTTTAGAAAATTACAATATATTCCCTGATATGAACGAAACATAATATTTTTAGCTGTCAGTGCATGCATTCCAGTTGTTTCTAATTGTGTCTTTATAACACTGGGGCAGTAAATATCCTTCAACCGAGGCTTTTATTTCTGCCAGGCGGTTTCACAAAAGTATGATTACTAAGACCAGGGGTGTATACGTTTTGTACTTTATTATGTGGTACCACACGACTTGACCAAAAGGGCAAAGCCATTCCCTGCCCCACCACTGAGAACACCTAACCTCTACACCTTCTTCATCACTGGATGTCACTCTTCTAAACAGTTGTTGACATGAGGATGAAAAGTGGTACCTACTTGATGGGTTAGTTTACCTTTCTTTACTATTAATAAGGTTGAAAATCTGCATGTTTGTATTGGCCATTTGGATTTCTTCTTCCATGATTTGCCTTTTTTCTAGTTTTTCTGAGATATAATTGACATATAATGTAATTTGCGCTTTTTATTTCAAAACCAGCCTGGCACACATTCAGAACATTGCATGTAATGTGAATGTGCCGGCCCAGCAAAATGCTCTTATGAGACCATGTTACGGTTATGTCGTATTGTTGTTTTCTTCATGTAAGAATTGACTATAAAAAGTTAACACGTCTTTGCAGTTTTAGAGCAAAATAGATTTTGTTGATAATAGATGATTCACATGTTAAACATTGGATCCATAAATGTAATCATTCACAGAAGTTAGTAGAGTATGCGCTGAATCAAGACTCTAATAAAAATACAATTGCTAATGTACACATTTTTCATCCCACATCTGAGAAAAGAACAAAAATATTACAGTAGCTCCTCCCCTTAATCCATGGTGTCAGTTTCCTGTGGTCAACCACAGTCCAAAAATATTAAATGGAAAGTTACAGAAATAAACAATTCATAAGGTTTTAAATTATGTGCCATTCTGAGTAGTGTGAAGAAATCTGGGCCTGTTTCGCTCTCTCTAACCCTGTCTTGCCTGAGACAGGAATCATCCCTTTGTCCAACAAAGTCACCCAGCTTTGCCTCATCCATCACATAGGTTTTGTGTCGTCTGTCATCATCATGACAAGAAGAAGGGTGAGCACAAGAAGTGTGTATAGCACACAAAGATGTGTGCTGTACATTGGGAGAAAGTCCACATTTACATTAACTTCTATTACAGTATATTTTTATAATTATTTTATTAATTATTGTTCATCTCTTTTGTGCCAAATTTATAAGTTAAACTTTATCACTGGTATATAAGTATAGGAAAAAATGTGTATATAGGGTTCGGTACTGTCTGCAGTTTTAGGCGTCCAGTGGGGGTCTTGAAACACACTCCCTGCAGGTAAGGGGGGGCTACTTACTGTATGTACTGTCAAATGATGGCCATTGGCACCAATTCAGCACCAGTAGGAACCCCCACTTTTGGGTGTGCTGGAGATGGAAACTTTATTCAGGGCAAAACAGCTAGATTGTGATACAGCACGGCTATGAAAACAGCACAGCTGTGAGGCGGCTTTTGGCCAGGCCCCTCTCTGGCTAGACAGCTATGCCCGGGTCCTCGATGATCTGCTTTGTTCTGTGCCAGTCTGCTCTGGACTGTGCTGGTCTGCTCCATTCTATTCTGGCATGACATCTTCAGTATTTCAGCTCAGCGAGGGAAACACAGTCTTCAGTCTTCCATGGAAAGGGAAAGGACACTCTCAGAGCCAGAGGGAACCTGGCTTATCAGGGACAGACAGCAGTCCCTGCCCAGTCCCTGATTGGCCTGTCCTCATGCTAGTAAGGACTCCAAATCCTTGCAGTTTGATTGGCCCAAAAAGCACTGTCCTTATTGGTCAAAATAGAGCCACTTCGGTTGATCAGAGCACTCTGCAGCTCTGATTAGATGGCGTAAAACCTCAGTCCTATTGGTTGAAACAGGGTTCCAGGAACTCTTATATAAGGGCTGGCTCAGACGGCAGAAACACATTGTAGGCAGGTGGTTCAGTGCAGGCCTCTCCTTGAAGTGTAGTTTGCATGAAAGGCCCCTATGTATAAATAGCTGCTACACTGTTTTCATTTTTTATTTTGTTTTGTTTTTTCATTTGAGCCCAGTTAACAACTAGGAGCTCTCCTTAGTCAGTGTCTTCTTTGTCAGGGTTCACAGTACCTACTTACTTTAGTATAGAACTTTTACAACTCTTATATAAATTTGTAACTAAGTAGAATCTTTTAATTCAGATATTTAGTGGATCTACTATTTTATACTAGTTTCGTTTTTATATTTTTGTTATCTACTGTTCATTCTCAGCAGTTCGTGCCTTTGTGCGGCTGGGCATCACTCAGCCACTGTGATCTAATGCTAAAAATCACGCTAACTCACATGGTTGCTCAGAGGGCTTAGGAATGATGCAGCCACTGAAGAACTTCCATTGAAATGAGAAACTTTTCTAATGACGTACATATTTATTTTATGTGGATCCTGGAAGAAAAAAGGTGTAATGGAAGCAGTTCAAAAAATATTCCTGCTATTTGAGAAGGGCAGCCAAAATATTCCTGCTATTTGAGAAGGGCAGTCTTTGAGCAGCCAAATTCTCCCCTCTGTACCTCAGAGCTTTCTGTCTCTGGGGGGCTCTCTGCCTCTGTGACAGAGGCTACAGAACCTTCCCCCCACTCCTAAGGGATGTTCTGCTTCCTCTAGAAAGCTGGACAGAAACCCCTGCCCTGGGATCTATTAATGTGGCTAAAACTGGCTGACAGCTTGGAGTTAAAAGACTTCCCCAAACACACAGCTGGATGAACACAGAATCCAGGTATCCGGCTTCTCTTTGGAAAGTCATCTTCTGTTCTCCCCTGCTGGTGCCAGGCTCTATCTTCTGAGCAGCAACCTCCAATTCCCTGGCTGCAGAGTAGAGAGACATATATAACCTGAGGCTGAGGACCAGCTGTAGTATCAGACCTTCTGTGTTCAAATCATAGCTGTAAGTCCTTGGTCCCTCTCTATCCTCAGTTGCCTTATCTGTAAAATAAGGGTAATGATGGTCCATTTTATCCTTGTGGAGTTGTCAGGAGGATTAAAATACAGATAAAATGCTTAGCATCATTCCAGGTAAACCCTTAATAAATGATAGCTATGGGTCTTTCAGCCTCCACCATTTCTCTGTCTCTGGCCCTTCAGCAGTCAGCCATGCTGTCCTGGAACACCACTTTCCACCACTCCTGCGGGGCCTTCTGGTGGGGCTCCCCTCACAGCCTCCTTCTGAAGACCTGTCTGCAAGACTCGGTGCACTTCACTTCATCTCCTCACTGACTTTGCCTGCAGCTTCCATCACTCCATCAAAACAGTATTATCAGGGAGGCCAGAAAGGGCCTGCCCGATGCAGTGCTTGTGTTTCCCTCCCAACATCCATGTCCTCTCAGCAGCGCGGGTCACAGCCACACCTGCCTCGTGTTCATCCATGGCATTGTCTCCTCATGTCTGCAGCTGCTCTTCCTCTTCTACCTGTTGGCACAGACCCAGACCCTCTTCTCCCCACACACACCTCTCTCCCTCAGACTGCTCATCCATTCTCTTGCCATTCTATACATGTGATGACAGTTTCCTAATGTACAAAGTCTGTCCAGGAAAAGTCCAGTCATTGTTAATACAACAAGAACAGTTTGCACGACATCGATGCAATCTGGCAGCCAAGGAGAGTGGGCTGAAATGCCCATGCATGAACAGTGACAACTTCACTATACTAGTCAGTGAAGGTGGTAGACCCCATTGAGTGAGCATGTGTACGGTGTGGCTGTTGCATTCTAAATGACTGAGTAGAGCAACAAAATCTGCATCAAATTTTGTGTTAAGCTTGAACATTCCTCCACGGAAACTATTTGGATGATCTGGAAGGCGTTCATGGATGATGCAATTAGTGCAGCACAAATGAAAGTGTGGCACAAATGCATCAAAAATAGTTGAGAAGCTGTTGAAAGTGATCCGTGCTCTGGAAGGCCTGCAACAAGCAGACCGCCTGAGAATGTGGAGAGTGTATGGGCTGTAATCAACAAAGATTGGCAACTGACAGTATCAGAACTAGAAGCTGATCTAGGGATTCCAAAAACTGGATTCGAGATTTTGGTGCAAGATCTTGGCATGAAACATGTTGTGGCAAAATTCGTCCTGCAGCTTCTGCTACCAGAGCAGAAGGAACATTGTGCTGCAGTTGCTGATGACTTGATTCAAACTGCTACCAATGAACCAGATTTCCTCAAAAAGGTCATAACTGGAGATTAATCATGGGTCTACGGCTATGATCTGGAAACAAAGGCCCAGTCATCCCAATGGAAGTCACTTTGTTCTCCACACCCAAAGAAGGCGCAAAGGCTCAGCAAGATCAAGACCACGTTAACTGTTTTTTTGACTGGGAAGCTGTTGTCCATTGTGAGTATGCCCCTCCGGGCCAAACAATTAATAAGGACTACTATCTCAATGTTCTTTGTCAGCTGAGAGATGCAATATGATGAAAATGGTCGTGGCTATGGGCAACTGGTGATTGGCAGCTTCATTACAACAACATGCCCTCTTGTACATCATGTCTCATGAGAGTTTGTTGGTGAAACATCAAATCACTCAAGTACTCAATGCCCCTATAGCCCAGATTTGGCACCCTGCAACTTCTGGCTTTTCCCAAAACTAAAATCGCCTCTGAAGGAGAAGACATTTCAGACTGTCAATGAGATTCGGAAAATATTAAGGGGCAGCTGATGGCGATTTCAACAAAGGATTTTGCAGTGTTTTGAACCATGGAAGAGATGCTGGGAGGACTGTGTGAAGTTCCAAAGGGCCTACTTTGAAGGGGATGGAGGTGTCATTGTCCTATGTACAAAGTTTCTTGTATCTTGTATGTTCTTCAATAAATGTCTCTTTTTCTTGGTGCGTGGCTGGATACTTTCTGGACAGGCCTCTTGTATCTTTAGGTCAAACCTCTCCCCAAAACTTCCAACTTGGACAGCTAAGAACCTGTTTCATACCTTAGTTGGATTGTGCCTCAGATATGCTAAATACACATATCCCAAACTGAGCTCTGAGTTAATTCTTCACAAATCTTCCCTTCATTCCATCAAAGTAAAAGATATGTCTGTTCACCTCCAGTTCAAAAAACCTGGGACAGCCTTGATTCCTACCTCACCTGCAGCACCTCTCATTGAATTCATTGCCAGTTTCTCTTGATATTACTGCTAAAATACATTGCAGGTACTCTTCACTCTTTCTCCATTGCCCCTGGTCCCTGCAGCAGCAGCTCCTGGTTTCCTAGAACCCACTCTAGACCTTGCACTCAGTTCTCCCTGCTGCAGTCAGAATGACATTTGGGGTTTTTTTCCTTCCAGCCTAACAGTTCCCAAATTCACTCTGCTTTGTTACACTTTCTTTTGCTCTCCTGTTCCCACCTTCTTTTTATTTTTTATTTTTATTATATTTTATTGATGATGCTATTACAGTTGTCCTGATTTTTACTCCTTTGCCTCCCTCCACCCAGCACCCCTCACTCCCTCAGGCAGTCTCCACACCATTGTTCATGTCCATGGGTCATGTGTATAAGTTTTTTGGCTACTCCATTTCCTACACTGTACTTTACATCCCCATGACTATTCTGTAACTACCTATTTGTACTTCTTAATCCTTCACCTTTCACCCATTCTCCCACACTCCCCTCCCATTTGGCAACCACCAAAACACTCTCCATATCCATGATTTTTGTCTCTGTTCTTACTGTTCGCTTAGTTTGTTTTTTAGGTTCAGTTGTTGATGCATATGTATTTATTGCTGTTATACTGTCATAGTTTTGATCTACTTCTTTTTCTTAAATAGGTCCCTTTAACATTTCATATAATAATGGTTTGGTAATGATGAACTCCTTTTGGTTTTTTTTCTTTTGTCTGGAAAGCTCTTTATCTGCCTTTCGATTCTAAATGATAGTCTTGCTGGGTAGAATAATCTTGGCTGTAGGTCCCTGCTTTTCATGATTTTGAATATTTCTTGCCAATCCCTACCAGACCACAAAGTTTCTTTTGAGAAATCAGCTGACAATCTTATGGGAACTCCCCTGTAGGTAACTAATTTCTTTTCTCTTGCTGCTTTTAAGATTCTCTCTTTATCTTTAACCTTTGACATTTTAATTATGATGTGTTCTGGAGTGAGCCTCTTTGCATCCATCTTGTTTGGGACTGCCTGTGTTTCCTGGACTGGCATGTCTATTTCCTTCACCAAATTAGGGAAGTTTTCTTTCATTATTTTTTCAAATAGATTTCCAACTTCTTGCTCTTTGTCTTCTCCTTCTGGCCCCCCTATAATGTGAATGGTGGAGTGCTTGAAGTTGTCCCAGAAGTGGCTTATACAACCCTTGTTTTGGGGGGCTCTTTTTTCTTATTGTTGTTCTGATAGGTTGTTTTTTGCTTTCTTATATTCCAAATCATTGACGTGGTTCTCAGCTTCATCCACTCTACTGTTGTTTCCCTGGAAGTTGTTGTGTTTTTTTTTAATCTCAATTAGTGTACCCTTCATTTCTGACTGGATCTTTTTCATGCTGTTCAGGTCCTCACTAAGTTCCTTGACTAGTCCTTCTAACTAGTGCTTTGAACTCTGCATCTGATAGATGGCTTATCTCCATTTTATTTAGTTCTTTTTCTGGAGTTCTATTCTGTTCTTTTATCTGGACAATGTTTCTTTGTCTCCTCTTTTTGACAGCCTCCCTGTGTTTGTTTCTATGATTAGATAGAGCTGCTATGACTCCATGTCTTGGTAGTGTGGCCTAATGTAGTAGGTGCCCTGTAGGGTTCAGTGGCACAGCCTCCCCTATCACCCAATCTGGGTTCTAAAGGTGTGCCATTCTTGTGGGCTGAGTACACCCTCCTCTTATAGTTATGCCTCAATTGTTGTTAGCAGGTCAGTGGGTGACACTTACCCAGCCAGTCACCTGCAAGGACTGGCTGTGACCACTGCCCACCAGCCTCCACTCTTCAGGAGGGTCAGCTATGCAGGGGCAGGATGGTAGTACCCAGCATAGTCTTTAGCTGTTCACAGGGTGAGCAGGCTCTGGAGTTTCCTGGCTGGTGCAGGCCAACTTCAGTCCCCTCCTGTGTTCTGCCTGGGGCCACCCTACATGAGCTAAAGCAGTCTCCAGATGGCTGCTCCTTGTGCTTAGGCTTGGAGTTTCCCAGGTGAAGCCAAGCTGTGAACCTAGGTTGGCTGCTGCTAGTGCTGTGCCTCAGGCCATTTAGCAAGAGGTACAGGGTTGAGGGCTTACTGGGGCTAGTGTTGCTTGTTTGACAGGATTTAGGAAGATCTGAAGCGTGAGTCAATACCAACCATTCATACAGAAAACCCACTTTTAATAGCTTGGGTGGGCCAATAAGTTGGGCGGGATGGAGCCTCAGGGGATCTCCAGGGCAAGATAAACAGTGTTGGCCAGGTAGATGGAGTCTCAGATATGGCACCTGCCTGCCAGCTCTGCAGCACTGTGCGGGGAGGGCTCAGAAGAGGAACAATGGCTTCTGCCCACCTTTCTGTCTGAGAGAAATCTGTCCCCCAGCTCTCACCCTGAAAGCCAGGCGCTTCCGTTTCTCCTTGTATGCCACTGGTGCCTATCCAGCTGCTGCTCCGTTGCTAGAGCTCAGAGGGAGTGAGTGTGATTAAGTCCAAATGTGACTTCTTTAAGAAGAACTGCTTGGGACTCCAGAAGTTTCTTCCACCAACTCAATCCCTGCTGGCTTTTGCAGCTAGGAGTTATGGGGACTTATCTTCCTGGTATTGGAACTCTGGGCTTGCTGGCCTGGTGTGGGGCTGGGACTTCAACTTCTTGCTCCTGAGGTATCCCTCCCAAATTTTTATCCACCACACATGCATGTGGGACCAGCCTTTTCTGATCTCTGCCCCTACTACCAGTCTGGATGAATGCGGTTTCTTTAATTCCACAGTTGTCCAACTTCCATTCAGGTCGATCTGACAGTTCTGAGTGATGGTTGTTCTTCGTTTAGATGTTATTTTGATGTGGTTGTGTGAGGAGGTGAGGTGTGTTTACCTACACCTCCATCTTGACTGGAAGTTCCCCCAGAGTGATCTTTGAAATGTAAACTGCATCCTGGAACTTTGTTTAAAATCTTTGGGCCAGAATAACCAGAGAATAAAATCCTAAAATCTTATCTTGGCCTGTGGTACTGCCAAGCTGTATCTCAGGTCACCTCACCTTTGCTCCTTGAGTCATCTCTCTCTTCTGCCCTTGCTCTTCCTTGTCTCAGGGCCATCACAACTCCTGTTAAAAATCTCTTCCCGCCCTGGCTGGTGTAGCTCAGTGGATTGAGCACGGGCCTGTGAACCAAATGATCGCGGTTCGATTCCCAGTCAGGGCACATGCCTGGGTTGCAGGCCAGTTCCCAGCAGGGGACACATGCGAGGCAACCGTACATTGACGTTTCACTCTGTCTCTCCTTCCCTTCCCCTCTAAAGATAAATAAATAAAATATTAAAAAAAAAATCTCTTCCCACTTCTTTTCACCTAGCTAATCCCCGACCACCTGATCTAAATTAGTTCCCTCCTCCCCACCTCCCCATTACTCTCTTTTACCTCAGCCTATCCTTTTCCTTCATTGCCTTTATCACAATTTGGTATGTGTATGTACATATGCGCGCCTCCCACTGGGCCCTGAACTGCTAACGGTACAGATTGTTTTGTTTTTGATTGTTTGGTCTGCACCTGCCACATTTAGTTCCACACAGGAAGTGCTTAGTCATCTTCTTTGACTGAATGACCACCAGCTCCTTGCCATCAAGTATAAAAGGGGAGGTGGCTTGGGAAAGGCAGCCCATAGATGCTGCAATAGAGGGTATCCATAGTGTGGCCCCAAAATATGCCAGGTGATATGGGGTTGGGCATGGTGGCAACTCTTCTTTGCCAGGCATAGGCAGGTAGGAGGAGAAAGGGGTCCTGTAAGACTTCCCGGAAGAGTTGAAGCTCAAGGTGAGAATGTGAGATCAGAGAGAGGGTCGGAGGAGGAACATCCATCCCTCCCTCCCTTTCTCCTGCTTTTCTGCCTGCTTTTGTGATGGACCCTACAAAACTTCAGCTTCTTCTAGTCTTTCTTCAGAGTTAATCCAGGACAAAGTCTGCAGGAGTTATGCCAAGGGAGAAGAAAAAGAGAAGCCACTAGAAATTGCTACCCTGTGTCTCCTATCTGTTCACTTCCTGCCCTGTGCCCATTCCCTGGGCTTCTAGCTAGCTCCTGCAGAGGAATGGCCCAGAAGTGATGGTGCAGGGAAAGACACTGAAGGATTTGTTGGGTAAGGGGAACCTTCGTGCCTCAGCTTTTGTTTTCCTTATTAAAAGCAGTAAACATTTTCTGGCAGAACGTAGAAAGCAGTCTGCAGCCTGTGATGCCACAGGCTTCAGAGCACCTGGGCTGAAAGAAGGCAGACAAGTCCCACAAGGCCAGATTGGGCCCAGTGGCTCAGCATTAGGCAGATGTCCCCCTCATGCTCCTTCCCAGAGGGGAAGTAGGACCCCTGATACACAGAGGAGGAACCTCCAAATACGATTTCCTATAGAACATGAGCTGCACAAAATGGGTGCAGGCTATAGAGTCTCATGTTGTGGGTCAACTATAGATTAAAACATGCTATAACCACCAACTGTGAAACTGTTAGTAAAGAAAATGTTTTTGAATCTTCACCCAAGGATCTGTTTATTGATTTTTTTTTTAGAGAGAGGAAGGAAGAGAGAGAGAAAAATATTGATGTGAGAGAGAAACATCGATCGATCGCTGTGCCCCTATAGATTACCCCTATATATGCCCCAACCCAGGATGGAATCCACAACCTAGGCATGTGCCCTGGCCAGGGATTGAACCCACAACCTTTTGGTCCATAGGATGACACTTCATCCAATTGATCCACCCAGCCAAGGCTAAAGAAAAATATTTTTTTTTAACTTTCAAGCAACAGATTTACAAATATATTACTGAATATTGGATATTTACTATTGAAATACTCAGTATTAAGCACTGTGCTGATCACTTTACATGTGTTACTATTGCATTTGATTATTCTGACAACACTGAGGGAAATGGGCCCACTTTACAGATGAGTAAACTGAGGTTTAGTGGTTAAGTAACTCTCCCAAGGTCATAGAGTTAGTAGGTGGTAGATCTTGGACTCAAACACAGGTTCAATTCCACACACCATCATGATGCACTTCCAAGCATAACTTTCTTAAATTAGGACTGCACGTACCTAGGTATTTCAGGACCTTTTTCCATCTCATCTTTTACCACTCTGTTTTCCATCACTATATATTTGTTTATTGTTTTGAAAGCATTTTTTCTTTGAGCATATCTCTAATTTTCTGAGTTGAAGTGGAAGCATATTCACATTATTTTGCAAATAGATACTTCGACAGTATTCTTTGATATTAGAAATATTAACTACTACTAAGTCCATGAGGAGGAGATTTAAAAATTGGCTTCATTTTTGCCTTTTGAACTCTATTAGTCTTGTATTTTCTGTAACCCATTTCTATTTAAAATTTTATTTCTTTCTGAAAGGAAGAAGATTTCTCTCCCCAAGTCAGTTATAGTGTGCCTCTGGCTTCGACACCTTCCCAGCCTTGAAAAAGCAGTGCTGCATCTTTTTGAAAAGATACTATTCCGTGAGAGAAGTTTTCAGAGAAGGATCGAATGCTTTATGAAAGATTCATTGCTGGTATGTGCTGGTATGTGAAAAGTCCTTAAAGAAGGTGTTGGGTATCATTTCGTTTGGTCTGAGCAAAGGAAAAAAAATGTAAACAAAAGAGCTATTGAGACCTTTAAAGTAATGATGTATTTACATTTTACTTTAAAAATACCTTACAGGGCCCTGCCTGATGTGGCTTAGTGGATTGAGTACTGGCCTGTGAACCAAAGGGTCGCCAGTTCAATTTCCAGTCAGGGTACATTTATTTATTTATAAGTAAATAAATAAAATCTTTAAAAAAATAAAAATACCTAACATAGAGGCCTTTTCTGCATATTTAGAGCATATGTCAAAAATAAGGAGAGACTCAAGATTTACTTGATTGTTGCACCTTATGTTGGTATATTCATAAGAACTGATATTTGTTCAACAATGTTTTTTAAAACAGTATTTCTTATTTTCCCAAGAAAAGTAAGCTTTAAAAAAATGAAAAATTTAAGAACCATAGGAAGAATCAATTAACAAACAAACATTCAAAAATAAACTTTTAGCTGTTTACTAGAAGGAAAATAAATACTCAAGAGAAACAAAACAGAACCTCAAAAAAAATGGTTAAAACAACTAAGAATTTTATCAAGTTTTCTTTTGGTGTAAGCCTGCCTGCCTTGAAACCTAGTTCTGTACACTGGCTACCTATCTCCCTTCTTCTCAGGATTTCTGAGGCCTGGGAAGTCAGGGGCTCATGGAGCGGGCTCCCCAGGGAGTCCGCAGAACCTGGCCAGTCTGGGTGTTTGCCTTCTGTGGGAGGCAGCTCTGGAATTTATGTGCATTTTTGTAAGAACAAGAATAAAAACCAGTGCGCCCTGAAGAAATAATTCAAAAACTACAAGAAGGTGCCATGATCCCAGGGCATCTGTCTTACAGGAATCTCAGTGGCTCTCACATGCTTTCTCATCAACTTTGGTAACCTGGGGGAGATGTAGCACAGAGATTTTTCTCCTTTTGCACAGATGAATAAAATTAGTTTAGAAGGAGGTGGTGAACAGTCAGATCTTAAGTTGGTGGCCAGGAAACTGGGCAGGAGGGCGTGTTCGTCCTTCCCATGAAGCCGAGATTCGGGAGGCGTGAAGCCCTGTGCATGGAGTTTTCTGAAGTTGGCTGAATTCACACAACCCCCATCTCCCAGATAGCTTTTATTTGTTTAATTTGGTGGTAACTTCCGGTTTTCCCTTTCTCTTTCAAGTTGGGGGCTGCGTGAAGGAATCATAATTGAATCAGTTGCCTTCTTCCTGTCCCTGAGTCTCTGTGTTGATCCTAGTCCTTCCCCGGCAGTGCGTGTGTGACAGTCCAAGGCCATGCTTGCCTTTTTCCTTATGCCCTTGGCTCCTCTCTGCCTTCATATCTGGGTCCTCCACTCTGACTTGTGATACAGTCATCAGTGGTCATGCTGCTCTCACCTGTAAGTTAAGTGGCACAAATTGAACCAAACTGATTTGAAAATTTATACTGTTTGATGGGGGAAAAAAGAAAGAAGGAAAGAAGACAGATATAAAGGCTAAGAGAGCTCAAAGAGAGGTTTGTTTGTTTGTTTGTAAGAAAAATTATTGCTTGACCTCACCATTCAAAAGAGTTGCATATTAAGGTCAGAAATAAGAATGTGTCTTATATAAAAATAATTACAGCCCTGTCTGGTGTGGCTCAGTGGATTGAATGCTGGCCTGCAAAGCAAAGGGTCACCAGTTCAATTCCTAGTTGGGGCACGTGTGTGGGTTGCAGGCCAGGTCCCCAGTAGGGGGGTGCACACGAGAGGCAACCACATGTTGATGTTTCCCTCCCTTCTCCACTCTCTAAAAAGAAAATAAATAAAATATTTTTTAAAAATTTAAAAAATAATTACAATAAAATTCTAAATAAACAAAGGCTTTGCTTTGAGAAGCCCCTGTCATAGCGTTCCAAGCATTACCTTTATTATCAGGGAAATCTCTGAATTTCTAACTTAAATGAACATGCTATAATTTAATTTTCTCTGGTCCTTTTTCATTGGCAAAATATAGTAATGAGCTAAGTGCCTTGCTTTCAGCTTCTTTATTAAATTTCTTTGTCTTCTCTCTATAGAAAAATTACAGTTCCGTGGACTTTTCTGATTTGGTTTGATTCTGCAACCTTTCACTGGTCCTGTGGTTCTTCTCTGAACCTTCTCCAGGTCTCTTTTACCTGTGGCCATGAGGCCTGAGCAACTCCACAGCTCTTCAGTAAGCACAGGATATTGCTGTGGATGAGGGAGAGAGAAAGCAGGCACTGTCATTCAACATTTTGCATTGTATAACCTGCAGTCTGCAGTGTAGAGTTGAAAATGATCTTGCCTAGTCCAACAGCTTTGAAGTCGGTTGATGTACAGAAGCATTTATCAGGATCACATGTGTAGAGGCTCAGAGCTTCCATTACGGTTAAAGGGAGATTCCAGAGGGTGTTATTTGGTTTAATTTATTGTGGCATTGGCAGGATGTGACCTTTTTGTGTCTTTCGGTTCAAGGAGGTAATTACAGTACAGAGCTGGAAGTTCCTGATTGGTGTGGGCTGCTCTCCTTGGGCATCATAGGCCTGCAGTGCCAGAAAAAACAAGCAGACTGGAATAAGCCTGTGACGTAACTGAGCGATTAGAAGGGTAACCTGAAGCACTTGCTTCCTAACTGCATCATCTGACTCATTTATCACAGCACACTATCTTGGTGCAGTGACAGGACCGTGCAGAAGCATCAGAGATCTGGAAGACTCAGACAGCAAGGGAGTGCTGTGCTTTCCTCTAGAAGAAACTTGATGCCTATTACATTAGAGTTGAATTCTGAGTGTAATTAAAGTGTGATGGTCTACGTAACTTGTATTTTATATGGAGCATTGTTAATTATGTTTCCATCTCGTGGGACTATCCGGAATTAGCCCTGGAAATTCTATAGTTACCAAGATGTTGCAAAAAAAAAAGGGTAGTACAGGTTGCATGAAGTGAAATGATTTTCCCAAATGTTCTTTGGTCTCTCAGGTACTAAGAGGCCTGGTATTTTCCATGAAGACTGAATCACCCGAATTCCATGTGAATGCATATTTATACATATATATATAACTTCTAAAATAAAAACAAATTTACTCCTGAGACTCACCCTCAGGCTCCTGTTGGCTGAACACCCTCCCCAACACAAGGCCACCTGGCACTTCAGTGGCTTCTAAATAAGTCACAGTATTAAACTTAGTTTGCCATTTACTGTGCAGACTGACACTTTTCAAAAGCAGATGGTCTTATGTTTCCCATGATGAAACAGGCACTGCAAGATCGTAATCCATAGCTTCAGACCTGACTTAAAAACTGATATTACCAAGAGCAGCGAAAGCCACTTGGTAATTATGCAACTTTCTTGACTATTTGGTTTCCCAAGGCTGGCCCAGAACCAGAAGGATGTTACCTATGTTTTCCAGCTACAATTCTGTTTGCAGAGCCCCAAAACCTGTTGTTTATATCCCACATCTGAATGAAAAGTGCTGGCCAGGTGGCCGTGGGGCACTGTGCTTGGCTGCCCTCCTACGTGCCGAGGCTGAGATGTGCCCTGGCTTCCACTCCCTCTCCTAGGCTCTTGGTTGGCAGACCTCACATGCCAGCAACCCCTCAAACTGGGCTGAGAGGAGCAGCTCCTTCACCTTCACAGGACAGACTTGCCCAGAAGACAGCAGGGAGCAGAGGAAGGTGGAGAGGGGCAAATGAGGCAGGGCTGATTTTTCTTGTTTGTTTATTCAGATTTTAAATTTAAAAAATGCTCTTAGTATTCTCTCCTGCATGAACGTCTTAACAGCTCAATTAAAATTTGTTCTTTATCATGTCAATTATGCCTCAATAAAACTGGGGAGAAAATTAGTTCTTCATCTAATAAGACTTTAAGAATAAAAACAAAAAAACATGCAGGTACCTCCATGTCCTTCTCAATCTTCCTAATACGAGATAGGATGCATTCTTGTCCTCATTCTCCAGAGAGCAATCATAGTCACTTCAAAAAGAAAAAGAAACTTCCTTTACACAAAATTCCAAACACAATTCTCCTTAACTAAAAGATTACATTGAAGAATTGTCTCCACATCCTGTGTTATGTCAGTTTTCTGTGCTTGAATAATTCTTACTAATGTTCTCAGGTTTGCTTTTCCTGCTTTTTCATTAGCAGTCTGTTAAGCATTTCTTTTCTGAGTTCTTTAATGTGATGAATGTAATTTAAGAAATGCTGAAGTAGATAATTTAGCAGTGGTCGAATAGGGAAGTGGTGTTGGCAGTTTATGCTTGTGGCTAACAGGTAAACAATCTGCATCTCAGACAGTAGTTGCACTTCCCAGTGTGTACCTCAGGGGGGCACCAGATCCCCCACCACTGTTTCCTTAAAGAAAAATGCCCAGATTGTAAAGTTCTGTTTACACTGTTGGGGATGGACGACTTTTCAACCAGTCAGAGATGAAGGGACAGAGAAAAAATTAAAAATGAAGAATAAAAACAGGGCAGTAGTCGACCTGGGAGGTCATTGCCACTGAGAGGCTGAGCTGAGAAGTGGCGGGGGGCCTAGGAGCTGTGTTTCTGCCCAGGCTGCACAAGCCAAGTGATGCAGGCCAATGGGCTAGGCTGGAAAGAGGAGCTTCAGATACGAGGGACTTCTCTGAGCACCCAGAACCGGCATTCCTAACGCTCCGAGAGAGCGCGGGTAAAGTTGAAACACAAAAGTACATTTGGTACTTGCTAAGTTTTTTTAAGCCTAGAAATGGCAGATTTATCACTAATTAAACAATAATTGTATTATGGAGTGCTAAAAAAACGTTGCTTTTAGTATAAACAACATCTGGTAAAGATTATAAAGAAAGAATATTTTTCCATCTCAAATTTATTGAAAGAAACTTGAATGTTTTGAAACAAAATAGATCCTAAAATGTAAAGGGGATATTTATAGCCTTATGTTTAGTATTTTGAAAGTAGGAAAGAAAAAATCATATAATAAATATGTATATATAAAGCTATCTTATTTTACATGATAGATGTGAAGGTTTTGTTTAAGTAGATTTTTTAAAACCAAATTGTTTTTGGTTTTATAGTCAATAAAGGGGTTGACTGTTAAATGAATCTTCTGAAGAATAATTTTTGAAGAAGAAAGTTACGTTTTGATGAATATAGTAACCCTGTTGTTTATGTATGTATGTTAACACAAGGGCCTCTTACAGGTGTGAAAGAATCAGCTACACAGTGGGACAGGATTGGTAGCTGGCGGGTAATGTGGAGGGAAAGCTTCTAATCAGCTATTTCTTTAGAAAAAAGACCATTCCTGAGTAAAATATTTAAACCACATTAAAATAGACTATGAAAGAGAATCTTTCCCAGGCTTCCTCAATTTCTGCTTCTTATTTCTCATCTACTGTTTCTCTTCTTTATTGCTAAGGGGAAATATCTATGAAAGGTGATAAATGGAAAGACTTTAGAATTTTGTTTGTTTGTTTCTTTACTGCCTTTTAATTTTTTTATAAGATGTATTCAGTTTTGTACTTACCTCAAATCACAGTATAATTTCCCTCTCTGGTTTGTAGTCTCTCTTTCTTCCCTTCTCCCTACCCATCCCTATACT
>PVKM010002038.1:48645-69720 GCA_004027735.1 Carollia perspicillata | reverse complement strand
TGTGTGCTATTATACACTCCATCTATAAATAACATTCCATAAGTTCCAACTCTTCCCATGCTGGCTCTTTCTCATACCTTAGTTCTCAATTCAAATTCTACCTCCTCAAGAGATCTTCCAGGACCAACCTGAAGTAGCTTATTCCTCTTTCTCACATGACCTTGTTTACTTTCTTCATTGCACTTATCTCTCTCTAAATTACCTACGTTTGTTTGTCTCTTCATTTTTTTGGCTGTCCAACTCCAAGAGAATGTAAGATCCATGAGGGCCCAAATCTTGTCACTACTTCTTAATCACTAGGATCTAGCCAACTACTCGAACAGATTCCAAGTGTCAATATTTACTGAAAGAACAGATGATGGCTTTGATTAATATTTGTAGGCTGCCAAATCCTAAATTTATATCTCCTCTTCAAACTTTTCTCCTGGGCTTCATACTCATACTTAACCATCCCACTGGGCAGCTTTATCTAATGAGAACTCAGGTGTTTTAGTCTCAGCAGGTCACCAAACATACTCCTCCTGAAGTTGTTCACTATTTAGATGACAGTACCATCAGCAAAATTTTCCAAGCTATAAACTTGAATTTTATCTTTGATCCAATTCTTCCCCCATACCCCACATCCAACTAACCACCAAGAGCCTCATGTTTACCTCCTAAATCTCTTCAATCCATCATTGTTTCTCTTCCCTGCTACCAGCACTCAAGTGTAAATCACCATGAATCATATCTCCCCTAGACGACTATAATAACATTTTAGCTTGCTGCTCCGGATCCATTCGTATTCCCCTCTAATTTATTCTCCATGCCACAGCCTCAATGGTATCTTTAAAATAACACTATAATCATGTCATATTCCTTCTTTAAGATCTTCAATGGCTTTCCACTACTCTTACATTAAAGCCTAAAATCTTTATCATGAACTAAAAGGCCCACAAGAAATATCCCTTGCCTGATTATGTAGCCTTGTCTCTATAACCCAGTCTTTAGCCTTCTTTCAATTCTTTAAAACTGCCATGCTCTATCCTCCCTCGGGGCTTTCAGATATGCTGTTCCTTCTGCCTGAAACACCACCCACTATGTCACACCACCCTTAATACACATACTCATCTTTTGGGTCTCAAACTCAAACATCACTTCCTCAGGGAGTCTGTAGTAGGCAGAACACTAAAGAGCCCTCTCCTTCCCGAAGATTCCTATCCTCTGGTTATACAATCAAATAGTAGTCTACTGCTGTGAAGGAATTTTGCAGATATAATTATTACTCAGGTGATTTTAAAATAGAGAGATTATCCTACCGGGTCTAATATAATCTGTTAAACCCTTAAAAGCAAGAGCAGAATAGGCCCAAGAGCAGAACAGGAAGTCAGAGAGATACCTCAGAATATGATTTCACTCATATGTGCAATCCAATGAACAACCGAAGTAACCTGGAAAATGGGGACAGACTCATAGATGGAGAACACGATGACAGCTTGTGGTGAGAGGGGGATAGTTAGGGGATGAAGGCATTGAGCAAAAAAGAAAAAGGACTCATGGACATGGACAATAGTGTGGTGGTGATTGCTGGGAGGGAGTGGTAGTTTAAGAGGACTAAAAAGTATGGGAAAAAATGCAATAAAGATTAACAAAATAAAAAATAAGAAGCTGGCCAATAACCTGATTGAGTCTCTAAGAAGATTCTCCCCATAGAGACTCCAGATAGGACTCCACACCAGCTGATAACCTTGATTCAGACCTGTAAGGCCCTACACAGAGAACCCAGTCAAGCCATTTGTTCTGACCCTTCACAACTATGATACAAGAAATGGGTGTTGGTTTAAGCCAGTAAATTTGTGGCAATAGAAAATGAATGCAAAGGCCCTTTCCTGACCCCTACCTCCAGGAGTAGGGGTCCTGGAGGTAATCCTCACACACCCCAGACTGTGTGAGGACCCCTGTTAAATGCTCCTATAGCATTTATACTTCTCTTTCATAATATTCACCATACTTATTACTTAATTCATTGTATGCAGTCTAAGATCTACAGTCAGAAATTTTGCATTTTTGCATACCATAAAGCACTATAATCCAATGTCTATGCAATTGGTACCCATAAAGGTTTGTTGATTGAATGGACAAGTTTTTTCTTCAATTATCTCTCAAAATTCTCACAACACACTTTCTGTAATGTACTATATTATAAAATATTTCTATTTTAAGGGCCAATTACTTTTTTTTAAGGTTTTATTTATTTATGTTTAGAGAGAGGAGAAGGGAGGGAGAAAGAGAGAGAGAAACATCACTGTATGGTTGCCTCTTACGTGGCCCCCACTGGGGACCTGACCTGCAACCCAAGCATGTGCCCTGACTGGGAATTGAACTGGTGACCGTTTGGTTCGCAGCCCGCACTCAGTCCACTGAGCTACACCAACCAGGACCCAATTGCTTTTTCAAAAAATATTTTATGTATTTACTTTTAGAGAGAGGAGAAGGGAGGGAGAAAGAGAGGGAGAGAAACAACAATGTGTGAGGGATACATCGATTAGTTGCCTCTTGCCCTCACATGACCCTAACTGGGGACCTGGCTCACAACCCAGGCATATGCCCTAACTGGGAATCGAACCAGCAACCTTTCAGTTTGTAGGCCAGTGCTCAAACCACTGGGTGATACCAGCTATGGCAGGCCAATAGCAGTGACTAAAAAGAGTAAAAAGAGGGGAAGACAGGTAGAATGAATGGAATATATTCAGAATCACTGGGGCTGTTGTTCTCTTTGTTTTACAAATCCTCCCTCATTTGCCCTACCTACAGTCTGAAATGCCCACTACATGCCCAATACACTTAGGGAAGCATGACCATCTGTTAGAGACTTGCAAAAGACTGATGTGTAAAGCCATTATTACTAATGTAACGAGGTCACAGTCCTCCTCAGGTATGTTGGATTGTAAATAAAGGTTTAAAACAGCATTTTATTTTTTAAAATATATTTTTCAAACTACAAAAACAATGCAAATTTATTCAATCTGAGACATTGCTTTTTTTTAATAGAAAAGAATGAACGTATTAAAATTATATGGTCAGAAAGATGAAAGGTCAACAAAAAGACAATTTACTTACATCAATGGGAAAGCAAAAAATGGGAGTGTCATGGTGAGTCTTGCTGTAAGTTCATCAGGAAGATACCACAAGTACACAATTAAACATGTAAACAGATAGAGAACTGAGGAGTAAAGAATTAATCTTCCAACCCATAATTTTTGTAGTCTCTGATTTTTTTCCCTAAATTCTTCCAATGCTTGAATTTCCTGTTAAGAGAAAATTACTTTATATTATTAAGTCTCAAATTTCATAAAGATGCTAAAATGTTAACAAAATTTTTTCACATGATAGAGAGGTTAGATAGAAATTTTAAATTTCAATGAAATGTAATACCCTAATATTATAAAACAGAACGCAATATAAAAAACTAAAAGTAAAGTTAAAAATAAATAAAAATGGCCCTGGCTGGTGTGGCTCAGTGGATTGAGTGTCAGCCTGTGAACCAAAGGGTTCAATTCTCAGTCAGAGCACACACCTGGGTTGCGGGCCAGGTCCTCATTGCGGGGCCACGTAAGAGGCAACCACACATTGATGTTCCTCTCCCTCTTTTTCTCCCTCCCTTCCCGTCTGTCTAAAAATAAATAAAACCTTTTAAAAATAAATAAATGAATAAATAAAAATGCCTATTCTGACAATCGCTTTTTTAAAATGCCATATTAATATACTATTTTTTACCTAGCAAATTAGCAAAGATCAGAGGTATGAAATTTGCATTGATAAATAGTATTTGTTAAATCGAACAAGTAACAATTCTCCTGTATAAAGTCTATGAAATATCTGGCTATAAAAATAATTAATAATAATAAAAATATTGAAACAGTAACCTATACTCTTTCTTTCAACAGTGACCTATATTCTTTCAATCTATTCATCGCTCTCACTATTCTCAAAGAATAGCCATATTTAATAATCATAGAAAGCCTAAAAAGCTGTGAAGTTTACAGACTAATAAAACTTGTTGCAGACTATCTTATAATCTACTTTATCCTATCTGTAACATTGATTTACACAATGCTATACTTCTAATTTCATTCAAACACACTCTATCATTTGTCACAGCCTTAAGTCAGTGATAGACTTTGGATTTTTTGAGATCATGTAACATTAAAGTTGTCATGGTTTCTATCATCTCTAAATTCCCATTCCAAATTCAGTCTCCAAAATAATATACATTAACATAATATTTATGTAACACCTAAAATGAATTAAAACTCCCCAGAGGCAAAGAACATACCTTATCTATATTTTCCAGAACTTCTACAGTTGAAGGTTTTGCCTATTATAGAAATAGAAATGAGACAGCATTAACACTTCTTACTGCACACACAAAAAATTCCTACTGTAAATTTAGAAACACCTTGATTTATATAATTATAAAAGAACACTTGAATCCAAAATTGTTTTTTAAAATGTTCTCAAGCTTTATGTATTCCTGTATATTTATAAATAAGATTGAGATTGAAGTAAAAATTATAATTATAAATAGGACTATATAAGATTAAATAAACATTTTCCTATTTAACTTCCTTTTGGTCCTAGAAGTACTTTCAACTTTGATACCTCAATTTTCACCATTCTTAATCCCAACAGAACATATTTTTATCAAGAAACAAGTTTTTTTCAAAGAAAAGTTTTCTTAGATATGATGACTCAAAGAATTCATATATTAAAAATTCAAGACTAAAATTGGTCTGATTTGCTAATGCTATAAGTTCACTAAGGACTCTGGGGGTCAAAATCAATACACTACCTTCATTCTGAATTCCTACAGTACTTTTCTGAAGATCAGATTTTAAAAGGGCATCTAAGAATACTTCATTATAACAGGGCTTATTTGTTAAGGGTGTTTTTTTATACAACCTAGAATAAAAACCAGCCAAAATGACTCTTACAACACTTGAGAAAATGTTTACCAATTATATACGCAACAATCTAAGAGGGTAATGAATATCAATTCACTGTAGTTCCCACAAGAGTTGTTAACATTAGGTTGAACCATATGAAAACTGCTGTTCACGTAAGTCAAAGCTGCTGAATATTGGCTCTTTCATATGTTTCACCCTAACAAGAAAGACAAAGGAAGAACAGATAAGTTTCATATGTAGGCAGAAGTGTAAAAAGGTTTTTAAAAGGGGGCAGGGGTCAATATAATGCCAATCCAAAATAGAGCAGTTCCAGCAATAGTGCAAAACTAAATTGTGTTCCAAGTATTACTAAGGCAAAAAGGAGTCCAAAAAATAAGCAAAGTAATTTGGCCTAGACTACATTATCTCCTCTTATACTAGAGAAGAGCACTTATCAATGTATTTTATATTCTCTAGCTCTCAAGTTGAGCTACTCCTCCAAAGTTTTAACCAATAAAGTCAGACTGCATTTTTAATCCTGTTTAACCTATATTTCCTGAAAGTATATTTCATAACATCAGTAAATATTTGTGACAAGTTTTAAGCAAAAACATATAGCCTATAAAAACATAAGTACTGTATAAAATACTAATCTCAACTACTTTTCAAGTAAGATTGAATTTTAGGCACTATGAGAAGAAAACAAGATAACCATTTGTACATAAATACAAAAATAGAGAAATAAAAACAATTCATAAGTAAGAGTGAACTAATTCTGTTCAACAGAGACATTAGATATACCTACATAGCAAGTAGAACTATTAAAGTCCAAATAAAAAACTAACTTATAAGAGAAAAGAAAAATTAGAGTCAGGGATAATATCAAAATACTAGTCAACTCTACACCACTAAGGGAACTTTTACAAATAGCTTTATTTGACACTTTAATATTAAACTAAAAACTGGCTGTAAAGAAAAGTAACTTACCCTCCATCGAGAAAATAATCCACCCATCTTTTATTTGTAGAAACAGGGCACAATGATAAATATCATCAATTGTCCAAAGGAATTCACAGCTAAAAATGAAGCAAGTATTTTTAAAATTTAAGTTACAACACATACACCACCCACCATAAAATTTAGAAGTTGTAATACTGCTTAAAAATACTATAGAAGATTAATTTCTTTGGACCCCTCTTACGTCAAATTTTAATTTAGACAGTCTTAGGATAGAGTCCACCTTTTAAAAAATCCTTTCTTCCAAGCCAGAACATATTTAAAAGTGAAAATAAAGCTGGAAAAGCTTTTCAATGGCAAGACATTTTAGAAGTATATATTCACACCACTTTGCAATTTTCCATTCTTTAAAGTAGGTCCCCTTTGCTGCTCTTATAAAAGTTTTACTATATATATTACTTTCATTCTACATGATTAAACCCAAATTTGTCTATCACTCAGCTGTTTCCCAACTAAACTACTCACTTGGAATTAAAGGTATATTACAATGTTTTTTAAAAATCACTTTTTAAATCATAATGGAAAGCCAATTGGATTTTGAATAAGAATATAAAGATTTCAAGGCTACCTGTGATACTGAGCAAATCACTTAATGTTTTTGAGCCATAATTTTGTTTTCTGTAAGTTAGAGTTAATAAAAGCTTCACTTTTCACAGGATGGACTTCGTTTTTACCATTTTACAGATACAAAAAATTAAGTGAAAGGAGGTTGAGTGATTTGTCCAGTAGCTCAGAAGAAACATGGCCCAAAGCCACTCTGTCTTCAGACTTCTTGGCTGTTCACTACTGTTAGACACCCAAATAAACATTTCTTTCTGCAACCATATCCAAGTCCCCCTCCCTTTAGGTGACCTTCATGTCATCTATCTGTATATCCCCTTCATTTAGTTGTTTTTCTATTTCTCTGAAATGTATTATAATACTATCATATATTTAAAAATTTATCAGTAATAGTATATTCTAAATCAAATTACCAGTCAATAATTATATAAATATTTATTCTTTTGAGTTGAAACAGGTGATAGTTACATACCACCAGTATATACTATTGCATGTCCATTAAAAAAACAAGTTAGGCAATAATTCTTTTTTTTTTTAAAAAAGCATAAATATAATTTAAAAAGTTAATGCCAGTACCAAGTAAGTACTCCCTGCAACACTATTTATAGGTTAGAATTAGCATAAGCCATACCTATCTTGAACTTTCTTGATTAGAGAAGTAACAAAGAGCCTAATTATTAAATACTTTCACTTACAAAGTAATTTTTAGAAATAGAAATAACTATAACCTGTCCTGAAATTTTTGAAGTTTATCAATAGAATTCATGCTCTAAGTCATATTTATGTTGCAATCTAAATATTATCAATCCTTCAATACTAACTCAGTATTCAAATTTCTAAAATGCAGTTATAGGAAATCATGGAACTTGAATGAATGAAGGTATAAATTTTTGAGTTAAGACATTAAATAGATCTTAAACCCTTCTTAAGATGCTAAAAATAATCACCAAGAAAGGTGGCTCGAGAGGGGAGATTCAGATGAACCACTTTAACTTGGTATTTTCAAAGTATGCATCATCTAACTATTTTGAAACTAATGGATGATGTTTATCAGTGTTTTGTATACAATTGACCTACACATTTTGGTTTGTAACAGAATTACATGCCTCCAAGTTAAGTTTGCATCCATCACAAATGAGAATTCTTAATATTTGAAAGTAATAACAACAAGGATAATATCAGTTAAACACTTGCCATGTAAGCACTTACTTTCTAGCAGGCCCTAAAACAAATGCTTTACATGAATTTTATCATTTAGATACTATTATTGCTCTATTTTATAAATGAGGAAACTGAGGCTAGGGAAGTGAAGTAATTTGTTAAGGCCCCAAAGATATTAAGTAGTAGGGCCAGACACAGCATTTTAGTATTGACTTTTAAAAAATCAATTAGTTATACCCAATAACTAGTTGATTATAAAGAAATAAAGTCTGCTTTATATATTAGATTGGAATATTTATACACTAAATATATGAAAGCACCTTTGACATTCTGTTTAGCTGATAAACAGAGCTAAAGTGGAAACTGAGTTATAAACACAAGAGACAGTGTCAGTACAGTGTACAATGTAGCCCAATTTCTTCATCTGATTAATTTTGGATGCATAAATCTACATGGAAGAGATGCTAAACTGTTTGCCAAAATCATGGAACTCCAGCTAAGGGCAGAACTGGCAGTAGAAATCTGAAAGCACTTCCTTTACTTTTTTTCTGTACATCACTTTTAAAATAAGTATAATATGAAATATTTGCATAAATTTTCAATTAATGCTGACTTTGACATCAATTATTTGCTTGGAAAATTGTTTTGGTGTTAATGAAGCAAACTATGGCTTAGCCTTCAAGATCCCTGAAGCAGAGGGTTGTGCTTTTTCAATTTGTCCTCTAAAACAATATTAGGGTAACAGTCATTAAATGCCATATCCATGCTTTCAGATTCATAATCAAAGAACCAGTCAACCCTCATTGTTTCAGCAATTTTCCTATCAGATTCTGGTATTTGTTAAAGAAGCTGATCTACTATAATACACATGTAATGGTAGTAGTTTCCAAAAGATCTAAAAGCCTAACAAAATGAAATAACTCAACTATTTCTTTATGGCTTTAATTTCACGTCTCTTCTATATTCAAATACCTTTTCCTTCCTTGCCACCCAAACACGTTAACTCCATTTCCTGTGGCCCATTACTTGCTATGAAACCTTGGGCAAACAAATTACTTGCCCTCTCAGATACTCAATCTCTTCATCTGCAAAGGAAGGATAATTTAAGGATCCTCCTAAATGTTGAAAAGCTTAAACGACGTAATGCATTCTGAACTATTTACAATAACCGACCCATGTTAATTTGTCAATACAAACTGTTGTTTTAACTGCTGTGATCATTGCTGTTTTCTAGCCCACCTCTGCTTCCTTTCAACACATGGAAATTACATTGGAGCCAAATAACTAGCATTCCTTGCTGAAGCATAAATCAATTTGCTTGCTCCTGAGTGGACAAATGGCTCAATCTCAAGTGGCTCGTCCCCAGAACTCTCCCATGAACATGTACAGTCTCTCTTTCCACTCTGATATCACAATGGGACCTGACATGACATTAAAAGAGAGGCACATCTAACATGTTTTCAGTGAATAATAATGGCCCCATATATGGATTTTTTTTCTATTAACAGCAATTCACACTGAGGTCTGGATGTCAGCATTTCAAATCTTGGGGGATGTTATTTTTAAATTTACAATTCATTTCAAGTGATTAAAATAATGGAGTAGAAGAGGTCTAGGTTCAAAATATGACTCAACTACATACTAGATATGTGACCTTGGGTAAATTAGACTCTCAAAGCCTCAGTTTCCACATTTGTAAAGTAGCAAAAATATCTACATTTCACATGGAATTACTGTATGAATTAAATAAAATAATATATTACTTGGCACAGTATCCAATAAAGTATAAATGTGTAATAAATTGTAGCCACTATTATTATTAATACCAGAAAACACATGAAGTACAGATAATAATTCTAATCTGGAACACATTTTTTTCTAACTTTTAAAGGAAGTTAAAGAAAGAATGTTTCTTAAAACTGGAAAATAAAATTAGTTTGTATTTTGACTAAATTGTATCAATCTCATTCTATGTAGTATAAAAATTAAAGCAAAATACTCTGCAGATTCTTCCATTAAAATAACATGTAGGCCTTTAACAGCAAAGGAAATTTAGTTTTATGCTTGTCAAGTTTCAAACTCTAGTCGAAACTACTCAATCACTATCAGTAGTACCTCTATAACACATTGTACTATTTAAGATTAAAAGTGACTTGTTCTAGAAATCAAACTTTCACATGACTGAAAAGAGAATTCTGAAATATCCCAAACTGCCACATTTACTGCTTAAAAATAAAGTTATTGAAAAGTAGGACACCTGCAAGCACTTTTACTATATGATGATTAAGTTATAGTCTTCGTGGTAAGTCAATGTGCATTCTTAACTAAATATTACCAAAAATAATTTTGATTAGGAAGATTTCAATATGAAGTTATGATAGCCAATAACTTTCCTTATAATCTTTTTCAACTGAACAATATATAAACACATTAACGACATTGGGTTAATCTCAGGAGATGACAGAGAAACTTAACAATCTAATTTTAAAATGTATCACTCATGTTTTTTTTTAAATGTGTTCAAAATCAACTTGGTCCTCCTAAAAAGTAACTATGGACTGCTGAGGACACGAGATTAGCGTTCCCTGCCAGGTTGAACATGTGCCTTAAACCGAGCCCTCTCACATCCACACAAACCCCTGTTGAATAGGGTCAGTTTTGTCAATGGTGACACCCAGGCCACAGAGAAAGAAGAAAACAGCTGACGCTAGGCACCACAACCAGAAGCCAACTAGGAAAAGCAGAACATGGAAAACTCAGTGAGTCACAGGTTTTACTTAGTACTGAGGAAACAATCAGCTAAATCACCAATCCCAATTCTCTCTCAACCCCCATACACAATGTTAAAGAATTCAAACTACTGATGTGGAAAACTACATTTTTCTCTTCTGCCATCCTTAGGACAAGTAAGCAAACTTGCCCTTCCCTCCACCCCCTACACTGCCCACCATTCCTCAAATATGGACAATTGTACATAGGCTTCTCTAAATTGCACAGAATCCACGCCCACACTTCTGGGCCGAGCAGCATGACACTGACAGTTTTCGGTCCCTCCCGATATTTCCAACTCCTAGCGCCTCCGCACAACTCAGAAGGACCCTAGCAAAACATCCGAAACGATAGTGTAACGAAGGATCTTCTGACCCTTTGCCTCCATGTAGGTGAGCCAAAGAACCGATGCTCAGCTCTCCCCAGTCACCCCCCGCCCCGCGCAGAGATCAGGACTGGGAACCACCTCCCTTAGGGGGAGGGGCGGAGAAAGGGGTCTCCAAGCACTCCAGAGCCACCCGTGCCATTGTGCTAGGAAATCGGAGGGACCACGCGGCGAGACTGGGTCAGCGCGCAGCCAGCATTCAATTCGATGAGCCGCCACCGTACCACCGTAGAGCTCTTAGGCCACTCGGCAATGGGTCGGGGGCTCCTGGGAGAGGCAAGCAGGGGAACCGGGAGCGTAGTTCCCAGCAAAAGGCTCAGCGCGCCTTCCCTCTGCCGAGCCCATCTAGTTGCCCTCATTTTAAGCGCTCTACCTTCAAGAAGCGGGCAAAGCCCGGCGCTGGAGTCCACCTCTGCCAGCTTCGGGCGCCACTACGCAGCCTGCCTCTGGAGCAGGTAGCAGACTCCACTGACAGAGAGACGGGCCCTGCCAATTCCTTCCCATCAAACCCCGCGCTCCCGCCGCCGACCAATCGGAGCGGCGGCCGGCGCGCGCCGCTCTCCCGTCACGTGACCGTGGCCCAGGAGAGCTGTTGGGGAGGGAAGCCGGGCGGTTGGCCCGGGGGCGCTGGCTGCAGTGACTTTATGGCCGAATGGGGTGCGCCTCGTCACGTCTGGGAGGTGTAATGCTGTTTATTTTGACTACTACAAATACAGTTAATTCTAACTCTTCCGCTCCCTCCTCCTTTTCTTTTAAAGCCCATTCTGCAAATCTCATTGGAAAAAGAAAATCCTGGAAATTGGTCCTATACCACTGCGAGAGATGAGTGGGGTTGAAGGTGGAGGTGGGTGCCCCTGGAAGGTAGTTTCTCCTGAAGAGTCGCGTCTGGGCTGTTATCCAGCAGGCAGCAGAGCAAGTTAGCACTACACACATTAGAAGAACCGGTTCCCAAAGAAGCCAGTGGAGAAAATTCGGCCTAGTGGCCAGAAATGCTTGAGGCTCTTATCTGTCAAGAACGTCACAAAGAGTCATTTGAAGACTGAACGCTTACCTCATCTGCCTGTGGTAAGCTTCAAATGCCAAAAGGTTGATTTCAAACTAGATAAGAAAAACTGAGTTTTCTTTCTTAAAACTCTTACCTTAAAAACACCCTTTATGGGTCCTGCCTGATACGTGGGCCCACAAATAAACCACCCAGCCTACATTTGCCTCAGATTTAAAACAAAGCCTAAAAAGCACTTAATTTCCTAGTCCACTGGAAATGACAATCCTAAATAACAAGATAGTGGAATCACACAGGGTAACGTGGAGAAGGGTAGAGAAACGTCAACAAAGCTTTTGTCATGTTTTATCCCTGCAACGTGTTTTTAACCCTGTGTGCAAACACTTCCATGGGTTTTTCTAACTTAGTTACATATACGTTCTAAAATAAAAAGTTGCTATGATTCTTAAAAAGTATAATTGTTTCAGTAGGCAAAGAAAAGAACTGTACGTAGTAGTATCTAGATGGTAAGAAGAATTTATCCTGGAAGCTACTAGATAATTTATGGTGGCGTGGCTTCTCTTGGCTGCCAAAATCTTTAGTTACAAGATGAAGGAAAGGGAACCAACGTTTACATGTTGTGTTCTCGGGGTCAGGCACTTCACAAACCTAGAAGAAAAAGAAAAAAGAGTTTCACCTATTTTGATATAGAAATTGAACCATTTTGTTTTTCAACGTTTGTTATTTCAACATACTTTCTTTAAAAAAGGCCTGTGCAGCTATGCAGATACTACATCTCACCTCAGGAAGATCTCTTTTCCTCAGAGAATAGGAAAGAAATGCCTTCTGCTTGCTAAAGATGTGTTCTCTGGTTTTAATTGAGTCATCGAGGTCTATTTGTAAAGGGGAAGAAACAGGAAGTAGAAGGCAGAAGAGTTAGCAGGATGCAAAAGCTTCCAAAAACCTAATCCAGCAACAAAATTATCTAGGTAATTGCTCTGGAAAAACAGAGATTTGGCCTGGCAAGGGGAGGGAGAGACATACAGAGTCATCCTTCTAATCCTCCCAACAAACTTTTAAGGTAGGTATCATTTTTAAAATGAGGAAACTGAAGAGTAGAAAGACTATGCCCATTGTTGAAGGTGCTGTTGCACTGCCTCCTTTATATTAAGTGGTAAATGTTTGTTAGGACAGTGAAGAAAGACATTACAAGCTGAGATATCAATATTTGTACTACATAGCTGGACGGCAGGCTACAGGGTTTTGTCTAAATATTTATTGAGGACAAGACCTTGTGTTAAGTGCTGAAGATAGATAAGTTAAACAGCTGCCCTAAAGCAACAGACTCTAGTGAAAGAAACCTTCAAGAAAACAAAAATACAATATAAAATGAGTAAGTAGTGTGATAGAGACCAATGTTCAAGAGATTGGACGATGATCAGCCAGAGAGGATGTGGAACAGCCAATGAAAGTGGTACTTTAGTTGTGTTCGAATATTAAAGAGTTATTCCCTACTAATCCTAAAATTATCCTGGGATAGATTTCAGGGAAGTGACATTGGAAGAGCACCAGAAAAGATGAGAAAGAAATCTAACTAGCCAAAGGAATTCAAAATGTCAAACAAATAAATAAGCCACATGTATTTAGAGAAATAAATGAAAGTTACTAGAGATAGGTGCTATGAGGGCTTGCAGTAGGATCATTCACTGGTCTGGTTTAGGAAAGTTTAGGAAAGGCCTCTTTCAGGAAGTCACTCTGGAATGGAGATCTAAAGCGTTAAAAAAAAAAAACCCTGAAGAAAGGAGAAAGGGAAACAGAGGAAACATCTTAGGAAAAGGTGTTTTGTCAGAAAGAACATTACGAGAATGATGGATTGAAAGTGGGCCATTGCGGCTAGGACATAGATCGCAGGGAGAAGGTGCTACACTGTGAAGCACTAAGACCAGACTAAACAGGACCTCACTGGCCATACTGAAACCTTCACTTTTTCTTGAGAACAAAGTGGGAAGGGGATTTGATCTGATCAGATCTGTGTTTTGAAAGATCATTCCAGCTGCCATGTGAGAATACGAACAGGGCCAGCATTGCACCAATTAGGATTTATTGGTGGTGGTTAGTGTTGGTAGTAGTTCAAGTGGACTGGTGTAGGAACAAGAAGATGAAGACATGTCAGGAAAATGAAACAATTTAGGAAATAGAATGTTAGCTCTTGGTGATGGATTTAGATGTGAGGCTGAATGGGGATTGAAGGAGAGTGAAGAGTTAGAGATGACTAACTCTCACTATGCATTTCTGTCAGGCATAGTGAGTAGATACAAATGCTGTCACTGAGATGTGGGAGCACAGAAATGGAGTTGGGTTTGGGAGAAGATGATGATTTCAATTTGAACACACTGGGTTTAAGATGTGTTTGGACTGCGAGGAGAGATGTCATGTAAACAGATTATGGATCTTCAGCACTATGGAGGAATCTGGACTGGAAAAAAATTATAGTTTGTAATCTGTTGTTTTCTACAAGGTACTTATTTTTTCAAAATGCAGTTATTACAAACTAATGTTTTTGAATACATTGCAAAAACAAAAACAAAACAAAACAAAATGTAGAAGTCTCTAGAGCAGTTCCCCAGACTTCCCTGTGAATCACCTGGGGTCTTTGTTAAAAAAACAAATTCTCAGATCCCTTCTATGGAAATTCTGATTCTATATGTCTGGTATGGGACATACGAATTTGAATTTTTAACATGACCACTGATGGGAACTTCCCTGGGCAATGGTACTCAAACACAAGAACACAAGAGGCCACCTGCATGAGAGTTACCCAATGTGCTTACTAAAATATAGATGCTTGGGCCCTGCAGACTAAAATCTCTATGGGTGTAATGGATGGGAGGAATAGAGAAAGGAAGGATTGTACAGTACCAGGCAGTCCACAACTTCACTCTCTGTCTTTGACAGAGGTGTCATGGGCTCACTACCAGGAAATTCAGAGGAAAGCTGTTATCCTTTGCTGGATGAAGCATGTGTAGGCAGTGGGCAGCCCTCGAAAGCTGCTCTGATAACAGCTTTCCAGGCTTCTAACCCAAACCTCTGTCCCTGTCCACTGAAATGGCACTCAGCCCACTCTGATTCCCTTTTCCACTACTGCCATCAAACCTCATTCTTCCCGTTCAATCTTCTTCAGTGTTATGCTCACATACACCTCTCAGTTCAGTAGGTTTTTTTAAGCTAATCTGGCAAGGGCTGGGAGGGAAATAGGGTCAAATGCTATGTTTCACTCTCGGGAAAGCTTTTTCTTTTGTTCTTGAGAACCTACTTTGGAAGTTTTTTTTTGTTTTTAAAGACTGAATAGTTTGTTCTCTTTGTAGTGTTGCAATAACAACTCTAAGGTCCCTATGAGGCACAGTAGGTGCTTCTAACTAGGGAAAGAATCAAGAAGAATGGGGGAAGAAGAAGATTAGAACTATTTTTTGTGTGATGGGAAATATAGCAAACACACAGAAATGCTCATAAATTAAGCATGGGCCTGCGAACCAAAGCATCACTGGTTCAGTTCCCAGTCAGGGCCCATGCCGGGTTTGCAGACTAGGTTACTGGTGAGAAGCCCCCAAGAGGCAACCACACATTGATGCTTCTCTCCCCCTCTTTCTCCCTCCCTTCCCCTCTCTCTAAAAATAAATAAAATCTTTTTTAAAAAAAGAAATGTTCATAAAAATAGAAGTGTACTACTTAAAGACTATAACTTAAACACTCATGTAACTCCACTAGGTCAAAAGTAGAACATTACCAACATCCCAAAAGGCACCAATGTGTCCCTTCCCTTAAAACCCCCAAGTGCCTAGAAATAATCACTATCTTGATTATCAAATTATTCACTTTCTTGCTTTTCTTTGTAGTTTTGCTGCCTAATTGCTCATTTTAAAACAATATAGTTTATGCCTGTTTTTGAACTCTACATAAATGGAATTATAATGTTTTTTCACATCCTAAATTTTTTTGATCAATGGTATGTTTTTAAGATTCAGCTGTGGGATGTGGCCATGGTTTATTCACTTTCATTGCTTAGATCACTATATTGCATGGAAACACCATAATTTATTTATGTATTCTATTGATTTACTTATCTACTCATATAGCCTATTTCAAGGTGTGGACTATTATAAACAATGCTGTTGTGCATGTGTGTTTGTATGCTGGAGCACATAAACACAGATTTCTATAGAATCTTTAACCTCAGAATGGAATTACTGATTCATAGAGCATGTTTATCTTCAACTCTACAAGACCATGCCAGAATTTTTCAAAAATAATTGTTCCAATGTATAGAACCAAAAACAATATGTAAAAGTTCTTGTGCCACATCCTCACCAGCACTTGAATCATCTGACACTTTTTAAAAGATTTTATTTATGTATTTTTAGAGGGAGGGGAAGGGAGGGAGAAAGAGAGGGAAAGAAACATCTATTTGAGGAACATTGATTGATTGCCTCTGGTGAGTGCCCCTACTGGGAACCATGCCCTGACTGGGAATTGAACCGGTAACCTTTCACTTTGAGGAATGATGTCTAATCAACTGAGCCACATCGGTTAGGGTTGTCTGATATTTTAATTTTTGTCCATCTAATAGATGTGTACTGCCAACTTATTTGACACTCTTTTGTATTTCCGATTATAAATGAAGAATAGAATCTTTTCATATGAGCTTTGGGTCATTGTTCAGGTGTTTTCCCATTTTTATATTGGATGGGTTTTTTTCATTGTATTAATTGATTATATAGTGTGGAAACAAGTATTTGATTCACTAAATGTGCTACAGATATTTTTTCCACTGTATGGCTTGCCTTTTCACGCATTTAATAATGTCATTTGATGAAAACAAAAATTTTTAAAGATTTTATTTATTTATAGACAGAGGGAAAGGGAGGGAGAAAGAGAGAGAGAGGAACATCAATGTGTGGTTGCCTCTCATGCACCCTGCACCAGGGAAACTGGACTGCAACCCGTGCATGTGCCTTGACTGGGAATTGAATCCACGACACTTTGCTTCAAAGTCTGGTTCTCAATCCACTGAGTCACACCAGCCAGGGCTGAAAAGAAATTTTTAATGGGCTCAAATTTATCACTCTTTTCCTTTATGATTAGTGATGCCTGTATCCTGCTTAAAAGATCTTTTCCTACCCTAAGAGCATATTGTCTTCTAAAATTACATTGCTTTGCTTTTCAAATTTAGTTCTAAGCAGACCTGAAATTAACTTTTTTAAATTTATTTATCTATTTATTTATTTATTTTTAGAGAGAGGGGGAGCAAGAGAAACATCAATGTGTGAGGCCCACAACCCAGGCATATGCTCTGACTGGGAATCAAACAGGCAACCCTTCAGTTCACAGGCTGGCACTCAACCCATTGAGCCACACCAGCCAGGGCTGAAATTAACATTTTATATATGAAGAAAGTGAGATATCTATAGTCCTCACACCCCTCCACCTCCTTCCATTGTGGAAATTTTAACCAGCACCACTTATTGGCAGGTTTTCCTCTCCCCTCTACCCTGCAGTGCTATTTTGGTCATAAACAAAGTAGTTGCATATATGTGGATTTGTTTCTAACCTTCCTATTCTGCTCCACTGATCTATTTTATTTTTTATATGTTACTAGATTCAATATGAAAATATTTTTAAGACCTGGGAGGTGAAGAACTCTCATGAATGAGACTGATCTATAATTTTTCTTTCTTGTAATATCCTTTGGGCTTGACATCAGTTATACTAGCTAGTCTCATAAAAAGAGTTGGGGAATAGACATCCTTTTTTCTCTCTTATGTCATTATTTTTACCCATTATTTTTATTTTTTACCCATTTATTTTATTATTTTTATTCTTGTCTTCAGAATAAAATTGTCAAGAACCCCCCAAAAACATTTACATTTTTATTAACATTTCTTTAATCATGTATATTAATTTAAGGGAGAATAATATTCTTCTACATGAGTTTCCCCTTTCTGGAATTTGATATGACTCTATATTTGTTCAAGTGTCTTGTGTGTTTTTCGAAATCTTTATTATTTTTATCATGTAGATCTCACACCTTATACTGGGCATAATTCTAAAGATGTCCCTCCAAGATTTCCATCCCCCCCGTCAATAAATAAAACACTAGTCTAGGGCCTTGGCCGGTGTGGCTCAGATGGTTGAAGCATCGTTATATAGTTGAAAGGTTGAGGGTTTACTCCCAAGTAGGGCACATACCTATGTTTTGGGTTCAATCCTCAGTCTGGGAGCTAGTGCATGGCATCCCAGTTTCCATTCATATGACCCCAGTTGTGGGCACCAACCCTGGGTCTGGGGACATACGGAAGGCAACCAATCAATGCTTCTCATATAGCTGTTTCTCTCTCTCCCTTCCTCTCTCTCTGAAAACAATGAAAAAAATATCCTGCAGTGAGGATTAAAAAAAAAAAACTAGTCTAGGTACTACAGTGAACAACAGTTACAGGTGTAATTAAAGGTATAGATTATCCTGAATAATCTAGCAAAGAGAAATTTTCTTTTTTTTTAATGTTTACCCTTATTTGTTACTCTTAGAAGATCTTATTTTTGGCTGGACTCAGACTTAGAGGTAGACGCTCTCAGAGAGGACAGCCTATATCTCTTGGCAATTTGTTCCTGGCATTTTTCTTTGGCCTCCTTCATCCTCTTAGCCAAAAGTGTAGCATACTCGGCAGCCTCTTCCTTATTTTTCTTAGTATGTTGCTTCTTCAGAGCAATACACGGATGTTTGTGTTGCAGGATGCATGCAGTTACAAGATGCTGAATCTTAGGTGCTTTGGTTCTAGGTTTCTTACCTTCCTTGTTTAGGAGCTTTCGCACAGCATATTGGCAGACCTCATCTTTTTTAGAGAGGTTGGAAAGTTTATGGATTCTGTTAGCTCTTTTGGGCCCCAGGTGACAAGGCACAATACTATCAGTGAGAGCAGGAATATATTTTTTACAATAACCAACTTGAGAACACTGAGATTGGGATCCACAATGTAACCCCAAACTGATTTGTGCTTTCCCTCTCCAGTCCTTAGTCTGTAACAGGAATGTCCCTTGCTCAGCAGCAGGAGGGCACCACCATGGGTAAAGACACCCTGCTTCATGGGGAAACCTTGTTGGTCATTCCCACCACTGATTCAAACTACATAACCCTTCCACTCTTCACCCAGAACATCAGCAGCAACTTCTGTGGCCATACGCCACATACATTTATACTTCTCATAAAAAAGTATGAAGTTTGCGTTCATCATCCACTTCAATGAGTTTCTGACAACCAGTAGCTGGGAAAGACATGTTCAGCTTCATCTTGAAGCAGCCAACCCAGAAAATTTCTTTCTGGAGTCAGAGAGATGTGGCAGAAGAAGGAAGCTAAAGAGATACAAGCAGAAGAGGAGGTCAGAGACATTCAAAATATAAGAAAAACTTGACCCATCATTGTTGACTTTCAAAATGAAGCAAAAGGATCATAAACCAATGAAGGTAGGCAGGCTCTAGAAGCTGAGAATGCCTCTGGCTGATAGCTGGCAAGCAAATGGAAAACTCAGTCCAGTTCCGGCCAAGATGGAGGCGTAGGTAGAAACCCTTTGCTTCCTCACACAACCAAAAGGAAGATAACAACCAATCTAAAATCTATAAACAACCAGTAGGGCCAGAAAATCAAAATGCATGGAACTCTGACAACCAAGGAATTAAAGAAATTGTCAACCAGAACAACCAGATGGGTAAGAACCTACCGCAAGGACCTGCCACAAGGCAGTGTACCAGGAGGAAGGGGCCTGCTGAGAGAAACCTCGGGGAGGCTACAGACCATGTGGGCAGGGTTGGCTGAACAGGAAACTGAGACTCAGAGCTGGCTGTGAAGCATGGTGGGGGTTGCCACAGTGGGAAAAACTCCCCATCTCACACAGTCCATTGGACAGTGTGCGAGAGATGAGCAGGTGAGCCTCATTGTTCCCTTTCTGGCCCCTCCCCCACAGGCAGCCCACAGCTCAGCAAGGAGGGTTGACCTGCCGGAGTGAATACCTAAGGCCCCACTCCCTTACAACTTAACAGGTGCCCAAGACAAAGAAATATGGTCCAAATGAGAGAACAGAGCAAAACCTCAGAAAGAAAGCTAAGCAATGTGGACATAGCCCACCTATCTGATGGGAAATTTGAAGCCCCGGTAATCAAAATGCTCACAGAACTGATTGAGCTTGGTTGAAAAATGAAAAAACAAATGAAAGATACCCAAACTAAAATAAATTAAATTATCCAGGGAACCAACTTTGACAGGAATAAAACCAGGACTCAAAGCAACAATTTGAAACAGAAGGAAGAAATAAACATCCAACCAGAACAGAATGAAGAAATAAGAATTCAAAAAAATGAAGAGAGGCTGAGGAATCTCTGGGAAAACCTGAAATGTTCCAATATCCAAATTATAGAGGTGCCAGAAAGAGAAGAACAACAGCAAGAAATTGAAAACTTATTTGAATAATGAAGGAAAACTTACCCAATCTGGCAAAGGAAATACACTTCCAGGAAGTCCAAGAATCCCAAGGAGTCCCAAAGAAGTTGGACCCAAAGAGGAACACACCAAGGCACATCATCATTAAGTTACCCAAGATTAAAGATAAAGAGAGAATCTTAATAGCAGCAAGAGGAAAGGAGAGAATTACCTACAAAGGGTACCTACATAAGGCTATCAGCTGATTTCTCAAAAAAAAACCTTGCAGGCAAGAAGGGGCTAGAAAGAAGTATTCCAAGTCATGAAAGTCAAGGACCTACATCCAAGATAACTCTATCCAGCAAAGCTATCATTTAGAACGGAAGGGCAGATAAAGTGCTTCCCAGATAAGGTCAAGTTAAAGGAGTTCATCATCACCAAGCCCTTGTTATATGAAATGTTAAAAGGACTTATCTAAGAAAAAGAAGGTAAAAAATATGAACAGTAAAATGACAACAAACTCACAACTATCAACAAATGAACCTAAAAGAAAAGACAAACAACAACAACAAAAAAAACTAAGCAAACAACCAGAACAGGAACAAAATCAGAGAAATGGACAGCACAGTGACAGGGGGGAGGGAAAAATAGGAGGGAAAAGGTACAGGGAAGAAAAAGCATAATTGGTAGGCATAAAATAGATGGGGGGAGATAAAAATGGTATAGGAAAGAAAGAACTCAAAGAACTTATACAACCCATGGACATGAACTAAAGGGTGGGGGAATGCTGGAGAGTTGGGGGGGTGCAAGGTTG